>APFE030210980.1:13004-50878 GCA_000404065.3 Pinus taeda
GTGTGTGTGTGTGTCAAAATGTTTGCACAACGTGCATCACATAGATAAAAAAATATACATGTTCATCTTAATACATCTGGAGGTGACATGTCTCTCAAAAAATATGCATGAAAATAGACCCCAGGTGTCTAATCCATGTGGTGCTCATGATAGCATGCCACCGCACGCAGTAGGCGTCTCAGAAGATGGTGGATGCGACTAGGCACTCCCACTGTATGTCTCTGGTATGCTTGTGGGACATATGGCAGTTGGGCATAGTCTAGAATCCCCCGAGTGATCCCCTCGAGGTTCTGGATTAGCTCTCCTCCCTCGACACCCTCTTCTTGAGGGTCAGCTGCGAGCTGAGTTCTCCATGAAATGGGAGACATGTCGGCTGGTCTCTCTGGGCCAACATCTGCATACACATATAATTGTTGTTAGAATGAATATGTATTAACAAAAAAAATCATCATAAAACATAAAATAAGAAAGAGATCATACCCAACTCTTCGTCCCACTCATCTCCCTCCGGCAGTGGGAGATCTGGATCACCAGTGAAATCAGTCCTTGCATATGGCCAATCTTCGACTACGATCAACTGACGACGTAGCCACCCAAAAAAATCTGGCCTCCAGGACATCTGTTGACCCCCTCCTCCTCTGGGCATCAATGCTGCCCAGCGAGCCATTCTTGGCTCTCGTGGCACTGGATCAGCTACTATGGCCCCTTGGCCTTGGAAGATTGGTAATCATTCCAGAATCAACGATACCAGGATAGAACCGTAGCCAAACTGTTTCAGTTTGCCTTGCTTTCATTTCGTAATTTGTATCTTCATATTTGCTGTCACTGTTGTAGCCCAATCAAATATAGTGGGATTCATACACTCTGAGGCCAATAAGAGCTGATTTTTTGTCGCCTCGTGCGGTGCCTACGCCCCCGCAGCCCGCGTGATGGTAAATAGCACCACCTTGAGTGTTAGATCCTGGATGGTGGCAATATCTACCTTTGCACTCCCAGATCTGAATTGTGCCCCTCGGCACACTTGTGCCATCACCTCGCCAATCTTCTCGCCAGATGGTTTGCTCCTTGTCAATATGGGCACTGGACCTCTACGTGACAATCCAGTGATAAAGTAGATGTCAGAAAAATCCAGTTCTAATACTTGATCTCGCAATCTGAACACTTGTTTATTCTCGTCCCAAATACTGATCAAGTATTGTAAGAGCTCAGGTTGAGCTCGTAACTAAGGTGTCAGGAAGAATTTTTTCAACCTGCAATTCCTGAGGGCATCCATGCAAACTTCATCTTCCATGGCAAATTCGTACTCTCTTTCGTGCTCCCTCTCTTTCCATTCAATCACCATTTTGCTCGGTTGCTTGCATCCATATGGTCAAAAACCCTTGATTAGATCTCTGTTAAGCCAAAAAAATGCATTCAAATCATTTGCAAATCTAAAATTTAAGGAAAAAATTGGTTTCCACCATTGGCGCGGGCCTTTGGCATATAAAAGCCTATTGGTGCGGGTCCATGCTCGATACCTGCGCCAATGGGCGTGGCCCTAAATTTTTAAAATCCTTCCACAGATATCTAATGAGTGAAAGGAAACTATTAAAAAATGGATTGAAATGGAGTATTAGGAAGTGCCTCTTACCTGGAGCTGAAGGAGCCTTGAATGGTAGCACGGATCTGTCACAATCGCTGTCCGAAGTTCGCACACCAAATGGACCACTGCTGCTCTTCAGTGAGGTAAAAAGTAAAAAGTAATTTTGTTTTCACTATTGGACATATTTATAACTTTTTCAACTCAAAATAGGTTTTAAAAGTTATTTTTCCGAATATTTTAATAATTTTTTTGTCAAAATGGGTTTTACACTTGCTTTTTGTCCAGCAATAGGTTTTTTATGCGACTTAAACGGTGAAACGAGTTATATTTTATACTTTTTTGGACTCGGTAAATACATGAAAAAGTCATTCTGGAGTCATCTTTCAGCTCTTTTCTGACTCTCTAAATATGAAAAGATTGCCGAGTTATTCCTCTTGACTCGTTAAATGTAAGGTGGTCGCCTTTAAGCTCTTTTCTGACCGTGTAAAGATGAAAAGGTCGTCAGGCCCTTGTCGTTTCAGGCTCGTTAACGGTTACGAAACAACGTGATTTCAGTCGCTTTTTTACTTTTTCAGGTTGAAGTCACTAATCATGAAAAGTACTCCTCGATCGTAGTGGTCGGGTGGTTCTTTCGAGCATTTTTTTATACTTTTTCAGGCTCGAGAGACACAACTTTACAAAAAAGGACACCCCTGGAGTTTACTTTTCTGCTGTCTTTTCAAACTCTCTAAACATGAAAATACGTCGAGTTCTTCCTTTGTCAGACTTGTTAAAGCCTGATGACATTGGATTTCGTCGAAATGACATTTTACAAGCATATGCTATCCCCGTCAAGCTTGTTAATAAAAATAATTGGGGTACTCGCCAAAAATGGCGGGGAAAGTGGAGCCAAAATCATTGTCGTGTCGGCAGTATGTTGCTCTTGAACATGGCACTTGTCTACGTTCGTGTCTGGGTGGGGACATCTCATCTCGTTTTTCACTTGCCTCCGTGGGTTTGGGTGATCCTGTTTGACCTCTCATCTACTCTTTGCCTTGTCACCATGACCTCTGATCGATTGATGTCAAATACTGCCAAGTTCACTGTCATGCCACTAATATGTTCAAGAGAAGTTCACCTCTACAAAATATCAACCTTCCTCTGATAAATCATATAATCCTAATTCACAAAAACATTATCTTCCTCTGTCTCGCGTCGATGATTTGGGAAACACCATAGCCCACCTTCGGTCAAGGTCACTTCCTATCGACTTCAGCTCATTATCTGGGAAGCTGATCTAGAGACTCCCTTCTAGTGCCTTGGAGCCTACATGCCTCAATGGCAGGTTCTTCGCATTCGACATGAGGTTTTCATCATTGGCCTCTTATCGGATGATTCTACGGGTGTTTGATGCCGGCTCACTGATTCACACATCGTAGATTGTACCTGTAGTACCTTGAGGGCCATTGTCATTATTGGTGGTACCTCTCACGTTTGTTAACAACTTTCACCATTGGCTAGTAATCAGACGATCTTCCTGCCTGTTCGACTTCGACTCCTATATTCGCATGCTTGAACTTGTACTTTGTTCGGATCGAGATGAAGTGCAAGACCCTGGATTTTGTCTGTTGGGATCCAAGCTACGATTTTGTGGATTATTATGATTATTACATGACTCATTCACTGGTTGGCTGTGACCATGCCTGAGTCTATTTATCGATCCTCACTTGATGGCTGCGTCCATACCTTGGATCTAGATTATTGTGTACTCTGCTATGGATGGTTGTGCCCATACCTTGGATCTAGATTATTGTGTACTCTGCTATGGATGGTTGCGCCCATACCACATATATCATGTATTTGAGATATCAGTTGTACTTCTCCATGTAGGTTTTCCGGCGGCAGTGTTTTCGGTTAGACATCTTCTCGTAAAGCATTTCACCACTCCCTCTCTCTTGGGCCTCATCCTTTAGGGGGCATCTGTTACACAGCAATTTGTCACCGTCCTTGCTACCCCTCTCCCGTATCTTGGAGGACTCATTCTAGGACCTATGAGAAGTGACATGGCCTACAAACACTTGCATTGCATTCCTCTGAACATGAGCTTTATTTGCCTTGAAGACATCTCCTGCTTAAAAGCCCTAAAAATAGCTATTTTTCCATTGGCGCAGTTCCATAGTGCAGCCCTCGCGCCAAGGGGCAAAATCCTCCAAAGAGGGCACGCTAATTGGCGCTCTGTCATAGATTCGCACCCATGCCAACCATAATCAGAGGTGTTTTTTAACAAATAAACGGCGGAAGTTTCGTCCTAAAAAATTCTTGGACTGCTATCTATCTTGAGTTGGGTGCTTCGGCTACAGATTTCCTTAGAGATGAAGTGGTTTGCCACCTCTCATGGAGGCTTCCTTGATGATATGACCAATCCCATGATTATTGGCTATGATCCCAACTCCCCTTCCTCCATCTATAAAAGCTTGCCCATTTTCCTTTGCAAGCTAGTTCCAAAGATTCAGAATTGTCAAATTTCCAAGAGCTTCATGCTGCAAGAGCCTTCTTGATTCCCATAAGGCCAAATCCAAGCAAGGAGATTATTGTCTGAGATCCAAAGAGAGAGGCTTGTCCTTACTCCCGATAGGCTTTACGAGACATGTGCTGTTGACTACCCACCAAAGGAGAATCCAGCGTCAGAACATTGGTTGTACTCCCCTTTGATTAATTATTAATGAATCACTATTGGTTATGGTTCCACTCTTGTTATTATTTGTGATGATGATGAGTTATGTCCTTTCTGACTCACATATAGTTGCATATACTGGATTTTATGCTTGTGTTTGTGTTGTTTCTTATATGTGCATGTGTCCATTCACGGAGATTGTGAGGATTGCGATCTACTGGAGCAAGGGAACGAGAGCACCACCTCTCCTACAAACAATAGCGTTGGAATCCAGGTAGTCCTTCATTGATGGTCTGTTAATTTGCAATTAGGAACTTGCGCTATAGCATTTCATGATTGTTTCTAGATCCGGTCTGGGCTAGTAGGGATCGCCTTTGTCCGCAGAGGGGATTTACCTCCTCAATAGTGAGTTTGACAAGTGTGGAATTGATGATAGTTTTGTGAGAGGTTGTGGAGTGCGTTAGCCTTGCATTAGAGCTTGTGAGTGAGAGAGAGATATCATCTGTTTGGGAGACCCATTCTTGAGATTAAATGCTTGAAGGAACATACTAGCTGGACCCTTTGAGAAGCCTTGCGACATCAAAACTTGGTTGTAAGATTTGCTCTTGATTCATTTTAATACAATCAATGATGATTTCCTATATCTTGTGCAGAATTTACTTGATATATTATGATTTCTTGACTTTATAAGTAAATAGATCCTTGTTGTTCTTGGTTACGTGTTCTATTATTCTCTTATGTTGTTTCAGGTTGATTGCTCATTAAGGAGAAGGAAACGGAAGCTGGATTGGCACAACGAAAGATTCATCAAACACTAATTTCGAGGTAGGCCTCCAACGATGACCATTTAAGGAAATCGATTGTTGTTTTGTTTTTGATGTGACTAGACCCACTCATGGGTTACAGAGGTTGCCCCTATCCAGAGAGGGAACACTTTCCTACTTCACAAAGAGAAATGTTATAAGAATGCATATGCCAAAAAAAATTAAAAAACATCAAAATCAGAAGTTTTGATTTTTTCCCTTTGTTATTGAAGTCCTCTCCATCCAGTAAGGGCATGTCTAGATACCCACGGAAATTAGTGCCACTATACGTCCAGTCCTCCACAACGATCTTCTGTTGTTGTAGCCATGAGAAGAATGCTAGTCAGTATGAAATATGCTAACCCTTAGTGATCCTAGGCATTAGATGACTCTAGGAGGCCATTCGTGGATCGCATGGTGCAAGAGGATCAACCTAAGTGAATTGATAGTTGAACAATGGCACTCGTTCTAGGAAGAAGGTCACAAGTACTGATTCGAAGCCAAATTTCTTCAGGTTCCTTACATTGGCCTTGGAGAACTGGCGCTTGATGTTTATCTTCATGGCCTTTACCTATTTTAAGATCGTAGGAGCTATGCAGTCAATAGCATAAAGGAACTTTGAATTGTTAGTCTCATGCTCCGCCTGGGACCCCGCCACTCTGTCGATAGTAAACAGAAGCACCCTCAGTGTCAGATCTCACACACTAGAAATCTCTACCTTCCCTCGCTTGGATTTCAAGGCCTTAGGACAGTGTTCGACAAGCAGGGAAGATATACTTGCCCCGATTGGATGTACCTATACAGGTTCACTAGCTCACCTTTACGAGACAGTCCAGTGATGAATTAGATATTTGAAGTTGTCAACTCCAACTCGTAGTCCCCAATGACAAAAATCACGTGATTGATGTACCAAAGGCTTATCAAGTATCGAAGCAACTCAGGATGGGCCCGCATCCTTGGTGTAAGGAAAATTTTGAGGAGCTCACAAGCCCTCAAATCCTCTAGGCAATTTGGATTTTTCAATGCCTGGGTGTCAAAAAATTCCTGTTCTTTTTCCTTCCAATCCACCATTTTTTGCAATTTCTCTCCTGCAAAAGCCATTTATTTGAGTCAATCATCAATTTTGGCACATAAAATTCAAGTTTTAACGATCAGTCCTTTAGAAAAAATGGCATTTCCCTATCAACGGTACCAGCACACCTATTTTAGAAACTGTCACACCTGTCGACATGGATGGTTATGTAGATAACCCTTGGCCAGCACGATCCCATGCCAGGAAATCGCGCTAACCAAGGGCGAAAACATTTCTCAAAAACCTCTCTTAAAATCCTAAAAAATGGCTAAAAGAAGAAATAAATAGCATGAAAATGGAGCTTAGGGCTTCAGATGTTACCTGGAACTGAAGGTGCGTCGATTGACCTCCCAGATCTCCTATAATCTGCTCCAGAAAAACTAGGGCAAAAGTGGGTAAAAAGTCTTCACTGCAAAGGTAAAATGGTAAATGGTAAAAATATATTTACTTTTCTCCTTTTTATTCATTTTTTCATGAAAATATCAGGTTTCGTAAATATTTTTGACCTATTTTACCTCAAGGACTCGATAATACACTTTTCCTTACTGGTCCAACAATAGGTGATGAATGTTCAGTGATGGCGATGGGTCACATTTCAGTTATTTTTATTGGTGTCCAGGTATGAACAAATTATCCACTCCTTTTACTATGTTAATGTATCAATCTGGGTATGTATTCTTTTCAAGGAAACATGAAAGGTATATGCAGGGGCAAGGTTATGATCTGCCCTCAACCAAGGGTTTGTTATTGACAATCAAAACATTACTGAGACAGAAGTAAAACTGAACTGTAGAACGTAAAAAGGTATTCACAGTTATCTAAGAGATCTGTAACAACAACAAGAAATAAACACATCAATAGAAAATACACACAACACAAGGAAACACACAACACCTGATAAGAAGAGTGGGCCCAGCTCTCTAATTAGGGATGCATTACTCACATCGAGTGATAGAATAGAAAAAAGGGTTTGTATTTTATTAATATGAATAGTGCTATTACTGTTAGCACTCAAATCTACCTTAGGCTAAAATAAGGTAAAACTCGAGGCTACATCAAACCACGCTCAGCCTCGTAGCTAGCCCTACGAGGACAGGAGAGGGCTCTCTCCGAGTCAATCTCGGCAAAACGTAATCAATGAGATCGAGATGACTAAATTGATAACTAATTTTAGGCTAGGTATGAAGTACAAGGAATTTTAAATTGATTTTTTGAAGTTTTGTTGAATTCAAGGGAAGGCAATTTTGGGTGCGGGGATGAGGCACAGTTTTTGCAGAGGTCTACTTGGGGCAAGATAGGCGATTGTTTTGATGCCTTTAAAGAGGATGAATGGATAGATCTGACTGGTGAGAGGTTAAGGAGAGCAAGAAACTTTCAAGGATTCTCCATAAATAGATGAAAACATGCAAAATCAAACAAACTTAAAGGCAGAGCATAGAAAATTATGGATTCTACCTTAACACTTCATTTGTTCAATTGCAAAAGATAAGAGAAGGAAAGCGATACACATAAACAACTTAAAAATACTGAAAGAAGCACACCATCATCACATAAAGCCACATGAATCCCAAATAGTGCTGCAAAACGCTGGTCTTTCCTTTGCCAAAAATGCAGATAAAATATGTACAATAGAGTGTCAAGCTATTCCCAAGAGTCCAACCCTGAAAATGACTAAGAAAATACATAATATAGGCAAGCCAACCCATTCCCTTGCCTCTAGGGGTTGCGCTCATCATCCTATGAGCTGTTTCAACCAACTCTAGACAAAGCACTACAATCTAGACAGTCAAAGCAACTTGCCTCTATAAGGTAGGAAACCAATTCATTCATTAAATTTTCACCTTTTAGTGAATGAATGTTCTATAATAAGTAAATAAGAGTCAAAATAACATCATGTTTCATTAATTACATCAAGAGGAGTGAAAAATCACATCACAAGTCAAAACTGGTCAAACTGGCTGCATTTCCTGAGCTGAAGATGAAAATTGTGCCAAAAAACTCTATGCGTCGCACGCCTGAGCCCTATGCGCCGCACACCTTTCAGCCTAATTTTGGGGCACTTTCCCACATCAACATTGAGCTCATCATAGCTCGTTGGAAAGCACTGTATGTCTACTTTCCAACCCAAGTGGAATTTTCCAATTTGGTGTCCATTTACCCCTCCAAAAGTGCATTCTCTCGGAAGTACTTCCTGCTGGTGCAAAAGGTGGCAGAAAGGTGAGTTTCATGGTGTTTTTGAACCTTTTGGTCACCAAGATCTTAATGAAATTCTTTGGCAATAGATGAGCATGTATAATTCATCATGACAAACCCAAAAATGTAGAGTTTTACTCCAGAAAGTGTCCCAATCTTAAGCACGCGTGTCGACGCGCTACGCGTTGAGCCAAAAACCCTGTTTTTAGGACAAAATTTTCAAAATGACAAAAGTTTCTCCGAATTTTCTCAAATTCAGAGTGAAGACCCTCTATCATGTATTGTGCCCTGCCAATGTAGCCTCGGCCAAAATTTGGAGCGGATCAGGCTTTTTCCACCGTTTTAGTGCTTTGCTCAAACACCTCTTTAGGATCTTCATTTTTGCTTCGCAAATATGCATACGAGCCCAATAGTGAGTTTTCATATGATGAAGCATGTCCTTGTCTCTGTTTGCCTTCACCAACAATTTCTCCAAATGGGTTTTCACCCAGATGAGCATAGACTCTCGATCAATCGGTGTCAAATCACCGGGTCTCTTTCGAGCCAATTCTCAATCTTCTCGGATTTGCCGCAGCTCATAAAGTGTGTGTTCATATTCTAACTGTTTGTTGCACTTATCCAAGTAGTTAATCACCCACTTAGTCATCTGCAATTTCTTTTGCAGCGAGTCATTCTCAACCCTTTGCTCTCGGATGGCCTCTTTTAGCTCCGAGCTAGGAGAGCTCGCATCAACATCAATGACATCCGTGTCCCGACCTCCTAAAGGACCCTCCTCATACATGGGCCTTTTGCCCCTATCCTGGATCTGTACCTATGCTGAAGAAGAAGGCGAGACCTATTCCACATGATGTGGAGATAATACTCGCTGTGTTGATGAAGTCAACGAGACCCCTTCCACCCCAGGTGGAGATAGTACTCATCGTGTAGATGCAAATAAGGCCCTGTGGCCTCGCTGGTATGTCACATATGGAGGAGCACTTATATGCTCAGTCTCAGGAATGTCTGCCTGGTGTGGAGGCGCTCCCTCATCATGAACTATCTCAGGAGGTGGCTGTAGCACTGAGAAGTAATCATAGGAGATGAAATCCTCCCAAGTAATGCCCTGATGTGCCAACTGATGCATCACTATGATTTTGATCAACGCATAATGATATATGCTCTTATGCTGATGTGCTAGGCTCTTCCTTTGTACCAAAGTCACCATCCTCTCTATGTTGTGACACATGAAATACGGAATGTTCATCATATGTACCCTCGTGAAATGCATCAACAAACGGACATGGTACGCATAGAGACGCAAGAATCTGCCCTCGCAACTGAAATATCGAATGATGAGTTTCATCAATGGTGCAAACTCATCCCTCAGGAATCTGAAAGGAAAAACTGTGCTCAAGTGTCTCATATACCTGGGTTTGATGTAAGGCTCATAGTAGAATCTGTCTAACAGTTGGCGTTTGCTCCATTCCTCCCCTAAATTTGGTATCTTGGTGGCCTGAGCAATAGTCTCTGGTGACAAGGTGAAATCCACTCCGGCAAGGTTTACATGACCATCGTGTAAATTTAAGACAAATAAACGGACTAGTTCCCAATGATGTTGAGTTTGTGAGATCATCTCACAGTATTGGAAACATGATTGGCGCCGAAAACAATCCATTGCAAGTGGGCAAGCTTGCAATTGAGCCAAAGAAGTAGGCTCCTCCCTTGACATGCTGGACCACTTTTCCACCTTGTGATGCCTCCGTGGCACATTTGGCACATTTACCTCTGGTGTAGAATCACTGTACTTCTCCTTTGCTCATAGACTGACTCGGTCTCCTGACATGACTTTGAAAACAAGATAGCTGGAATATATATGCTGATGTATAAACTGTGTGTACAATTGACTGTAAACTGTTCTTTGCTCTAAAATGTTGTGACCAAGGGGACACAAATGCACAAGGGAATATTAGGAAAGGGAAAACATTAGGGAATTAGGGAATTGGAAACAAAAACAAGGGAATTAAGGAAGGAAAGGGAAATGAAAATCTTGGATTTTAGGGTTTTTGGATGTTAGGTAGGGATAATGTATTTTTTAATAGAGGTGAGGGACTAGGATTTGAGGGATTATAGTGTAGGATTAATGAGGGAATTAATGGGGAAAAATAATGGTGAATTTGGGAATGGGAAACAAAGCGAAATGGGAAAACATCACAACCTTGGTTACACTCTGTTTTTGAACCCTACAACAATTTTTTGCATTCAAACCCTACAACGCTTTTCATTGACAAAGGAGGGCTTTCCACTTGGATTTCTAATGCAAAAATATCATGAACCCATTACATTAACTGTTCAAAAACAAAGCACAAGTCATGGATATGAGCCTACCTGCAAATTTGTGCGAAGAGGAGGCGATTTGGTGCTTTTCCAAACAAATTTCGGGCTGAATACCCAGTGCGCCATGTGCCTCACCCAACGAGCCGCGTGCCTCTGATGCACTGCACGTGTGTATTTTTACACTGTGGCTTTGTGCCCAGTGCGCCGCGCGCCTTTGATGCGTCGCGCGCCTAGTCCAGTGCGTCGCGCGCCCCTGACACTGCTCCAACTTCCTCTAAAATTGACAAATTCGCTTTTAAATGATGTTCTTCACTCTTGGCATGCAAAATGAATTGAAAATGTAGTGGACTATCTTTATAAAGGCTCCCTTTTGATTTTTGCTTGGTTCATAACCCATTTTGTAATGTTTTGTCGTTGACACTTTTTCTGGGTTAATACACTTCAGACCTTTTTGGTTTCCTCCTTAAATTTGGTTGAAATAATGATTTTCTTTGACGAATTTTTGCAGGGATAGCTGTGATATGATCTGGAAAAGGAGACCAAGGTTGTGCTTGGACAATTCAAGAACTGAAATTTTTGAAAATTTATTACAAAAATGAGATGATGACTTATCTTCAAAACGGAGTTTTGAAGAGAAGTCCTAATTTATCTATATAATGATAAAATTATTGAGGTAACCATCTATCGAGGAAATCCCTCCGGCCTGCTGGTCTTCTTAGACTTTGCAAAACAAAATTGACTCAACCCTAGACCTAATGACCGAGAAATCTTGTCATGACCTAGAAATTTGAAACGGGGCTGTAAATGACCTTTGAAGATTTGTTTTTATGAATAGACCTGAACCAGCAGTGCCAAGCACGAGGGGAATGAGTGACACAAACCATTTTGTCAAAGTTATGGCATGCCTAATGAAATTCAACTGATCGAAACTGATGGGATACCTAAACATGAAATGCAAAAAAGAGCTTTGATCTCTAACGGAGGGATTACTAGACCGACTCTAACAGTTACAATACCATAATGGGGTCCCCTTGATACAGGAATGACCCATATTTTATACAATACAAAGCAGAATAATTCTCCCCGAAACTTGGCAACTATATGCCCAAAGATATACATCAGTTGTGTCACAGCACTAGCGCTGAGAGAGAAAGAACAGGAATGGTAAAAAACGGGTTGAGAGGAGCTGCAATCAGTTATGTTGCTTCGTTGTGGTCGATCAACTGTTGTGAATCGTGAAATTGCTGCGATATGCTTGCGTGGTCAACACCTGTGCTCCATAATCTGTGGTCATCACAAGTTTTAGTGGTTTTTGTAGGTAGAAACCTTCAAAACTCTACTTCATTAATTAAATATCCCAAGAGACGATAAAGGGGAATTACCTCATCATGTTACATAGTAAATATATGCGAATGAATGCAAAAAGGGTGAAAAGAGGAGTGGAAATGTAGGGAAAAGATAGGCAAATTTGATGCCCAACATCTCCTCCTAACTAGCCTTCTGCACACCCTCGTGCAACTCATCGTCTCTGCAGGTTTGGGTTGGATAGGTTGTGTGCTTCCTGAAGTCGGGCGAGAGCGTATTCCTCGGCCATTTTTGTTCCTAGAACCTTGAACCCTTCTGAGAGGAGAACTTCCTTCCACCAACCATTTGGTACATTATAGGCTAGGGTGTAGTGTTCCACTGGTAGCCATATAACAGGGTACTGGAATTGAATTCCCATCCAATAGACACCACATTTTTGGATGCATGCCACATATCTTGGAACCCTACTGAGTGCTCGTGCAAAATTTGGTGTTCCAGACAGTTCTCTACTGAATAGATGTCAGTGACATCAGCCACCTCTTCTTAAACTATCGAGGGCCTCAGCCTGAAACATGACTAATTGTTTGACTCAAAGATTAATGCACCACTTGTGTGTCCTCAACATCCATTCCTTGTTTCCCATAATTTCCACAAATGTAGTGTGCTTATTATGCATAGTCACTAATCTCTTGGGTTGTCCTCTTACCATAAAAGGTTTCGTGGCCTGATTTGACTTGAACGTGTTAGAAGCCTTCTGCCAACTTACTGATTAAAATTGTAAGAGGTGAGGGCCCTTAAATGAATGTCCCCCACATATGGAACCGGATTAAATTTTCTCTCAACATGCAAGAGATACCCATGCATATAAAGCTCGCACGTCAAATGCTGAGTTGGCACATCATGGGCTCTCAATATCTGGAGGAACCGTACACCATCCTCAATCTCGTGACTAATTTCTTTCCGGATGATTTCCAAACAGAAGAAAAGAAAGTGCTCATGAAAAAGATAAAGAGTAACAAGAAACATGAGGGTGACATGCCATCGTTTCCTATGCTAAATGGAGCATCTGCTCTTTATTGGTTTTTAATTTTGCTACTTGCCTTTCTAGCTGCTCCATCTTGAATTACTACTTTGCATGCCTCAGTCGTAATATATCAATGTGCTCTACATACTCAAAGACAAATTTGGATTTTTTCTCTTGGGATTTCTTAGCTTCATTCTGATATCTCGCCACAGTGGATTTATAGGTTTGTACCTCAGCTGACAAAGAAAATTCATGGCCCTCACTTCAGCTACCTGCATCCCTGCTTTGGTCATCATGGTTTTGGGCTTCTTAGCCCAACACTTATATTTCTTCACTTGGTTCTTCAACCAGGGCATCTATTTCCTCAACCTCTTAACCTTTGTTTTGAGTCGCATCATTTATTTAAACTGAAGCTGATGTTTCTGCTTCATAGGCAGCCTTCATTGTTCACACAAATCCACCCATTCTTGTTTAACCACCACATCATCTGGTACTGTAGTTGGTTCGACAGGTCGCGATTTACCTGAGGGAGTATCCACAGGGTTACTTGACGGGGCTTCTTTGCTTGGTTTCTCTTCCTGGGGAGTAGTCATTTCCTTACTGTCTCCTACCTCGCCCTATTATGAAGCTATCTTGATAGGTGGCAGGCTTACTCGGTGAACGTCCATCGGTGGTTCAACCAAATTTTCCCTTCCAAGTTCCCTTGTGTCAAAAACATCTGCCTCTTCCTCTATTCCGGGTCCTTGAGAGAGGTCTCTATTGGGGTCTATCGCCAACAAGCCTGTGGAAGTTGGTCCCTTCTTCGACCCATCATATTTCAAAATTGGTGGAATGGCCACCTCCTCTTCTATATGTCTGGCAGAGCGAGACACCCTTGCCCCTTTCGGAATGGAGAAGTAAGAGGAAAATTGAAATGATTCTCCTACATGATCTATCTTAGCCCTAGTTGTGGTCTCGGGCTCTTTCCCTCTGTCTACAATGACTCTGCTCCAGGTTAAAACCCCTACCTATGCAGTCCCCTCTTCTGATGTTGACGCTGGTTCCTATGGAACAACGTCAATCTCGACATTTACTTCCTCTGTGGTGTCCAAAGTTGGACAGGTTGATGGTGGTACTTGTGGGACACCACCTTCCATGTCCAACATTTCTTGAATAGATGATGTTGGCATTGTTTCTTCTAGTGGGGGCATTGATGTAGATGGATTGTTGCATAATCACATCAATTCCATCCATTAATCCACTATCCTCTTCTAGTATTGGCCCCATATTTCTTTCAGGTTCGGGCCCTTTTTGTTCTGGTTCTTCCTCCACTGGCTCTACGATCAAGGGCGGTTCTTATGGGATACCCCCAGTGTTTCTAGGAAAACTAGTATTCCTAAAGAATGCTAGCCCTCTAGGTTTGGAAGTTACCCTAGAAACAACCATTTAAAGCAACTCAATGATTTCTTCTATGTCTAATAGTCTATAAGAGAAAGATAATAGGACCAACCTGGAACTTCCTCTTAATCCCTCACTTGATCTCTCTCCCCTTTGACAGGTCCTGCAACTCCTCCCCATACTTAACACACTTGGAGATTACTTGCACAAGTAAAACAAAAAAGAACTGTCAAAGCATCGTGATCTATTACAACATAAACATTATAGAATCAGATATATAATGATCAAATGATAGCATTCACAAATGATAACATTCGGAATTGCACAATCATATGGAAGAAAACTTGAAGAGATTTATTAATAGAAAGGAGAATTACAACCCAGTTGTATGATCTAGCATCATCCTCCCAGCTTCAATCCTTCTTCACCTCATGAAATAGCAAGATCACTCGAACAATACAATGCTCTATCTTCAATTACAAACCATCAACACTTCCTTGCAATTCACAATATTCCAGCCTCCAGATCTCTTGGATGAGGGATCCATTTATAGATGTTTGCAAGGGTGTGAGTCATCCATGGGGTTTGATTATTGTCATTCCACTTGTTACAATGGGTTCCATAAGAGAAGGGATTGGAGATTTTCTTAGATCCCTTATTCATACTTGGGTGAATTCAGAGAGGCAAGTGGCATAGGAGAAGTTTCTGGGAAATTCCATGAGCAATCAACTGACAAATATCCCAGAAATTTGTCCATTCTCACCCATCGCACCCTATAGAATGCCTAAATAGTATGCATTACACCCTCGCAGTGTACCACTCAGTATGCATCACACTTTTCCAGTGGAGCAGTCAGTATTGTTCAATTTAGGTAGTTTCTGGATGGTTTCTTAGATGGAACTTTTAGGGAGTGATGTATTTAGGTGGTTATGTTCTTTTAGGGTATGAAACAACTCTTTTAGGTGTTTATGAGCCCTAATACACTGACATATAAGTTTGGGGTTGATGTGCCCAAATATGTCTATAACAGTTGCCCCCCTAAAGCATGAGGTCGTAAATATTCATGTCAGGTGAAATGCTTTATCATGAGGATCTGAAGTTTCGAATTGGAAGGTGACCTGCATAAGTTACAATACAATACATCATCATAATATAATTTTTCATGATCTAGCTGAGGGAGGCATTCCCATGCTCAGCTTTATAAATTTCATTTCATGTACATAGATCAGATAGCCATCTGCAGATACAGACTCGTGATTCTACAGATATAGAGTTGCAATCCTTGGTTAGGATGGCCATCTGTTGTAGAGCCATTATACATTTGATGTTTTTATATACCTGAATATATCGTAGCCCAGATGGATGAAATTAGATCTGGGGTATTCAAACGCATTCAATCTTCGCCCGATGTACGAGTCAAACCATGTGAAGAGATGTTCCAAAGTCAAACATGGAAAGGTATCGCCTGATTACTAGCCAATGATGTGAGTTGTTAACAGACACGAGAGGAATCACCGATAATGATAATGATCCTCAAGGTACTATAGTACAATTCATGTGGTGTGAATACATGACCCGATGTCGAACACCACACAAAATCTTTCGGTCGAATGCCATTTATGTCAACCTATCACTGGAAGTGAGAAACCTTCCATTGATGTATGCCAGCTTCAAAGAACTGGAAGGGTTGTTTCTAAGTCAACTTCTTGGATAATGAGCTGATGTTGACAAGAAGTGACTCATCGTAGGAGGGCCTTGATGTATCCCACATCTATGACATGGAACGAAGCAAATGATTTATGGAGGTGAAAAATGAACCGACAACACAAGGTTTGGGAATGGTGGTCATGAAAAAATTAAGGTTGGAGGTATTGATGTGTATGAGACATTAACTGGATGGTGGTTTCTCAACCGAATCAATTCTCTTAAACATGTCAGCAACACTGAGATGAGTTGGTAGTGTTAACCCCAACAGATGGATGGTATGAAAGACTAATGGTGTGATGACCGATGAATGGAATAACACAACCCAACTCAATAATGGAGATGAAATGAAAGTTTCACGTTCAAGAGCGACTTTCTACCATAAATTCTTCAAGTTTTTTCCCTTTTTCCCCAGTCATTGCTGACTAGTACCTCTTTATTTTTGTCAAGCTTGAGGAGGATAACATATGCTTGTTCTATAATTTTCCCTTTGGGCAAACCTGTCGCTATTTAATGTTTTAATGAGTCTAGTGATAGTGAAAATCGGTCTTGTCTAGATGGATGAGTTTGTCGCTATTGTTTTAACGAGTCTAACGACAAGGATAACTCGGTCCTTTTCATGTTTAGAGAGTTTGAAAAGGGACGAAAAGAAAAATCTATAAGTTCTTTTTCATAAAGTAATCCCTCAGGTCCGAAAAAGGATAAAATAATAAAGGAGGGATGACATTTCCATTACTTTAACGAGACGGAAAAGACAAGCGCTCGACAATATTTTCATATTTAACAAGTCTGAAAAGGGCTTAAAAAGGACTCTATAGTTTTCTTTTCATTTTTTGGATCAAAGCTCAAAACGATGACAAAAAGTTTTCTTGGTGGTCAAAGATGTTTAGTTCACTATTTAGCACATCAGATTCTTTCATCAGTCATTCAACCTGCTCAAAACTCAATCAAATTGATTAGAAATATAGATATATGGATGAAAAATGAACTAAAACTAACATTTCACTTTGAAGTACATGAATAGTAAACATAAAAAGTAGTTTCAACATTTCATTTTCATCATTTCATTTCAAATTTGGGATTTGGAGCTCTGAAGCGGTTTTCCCCCTCAAATTTCACCGATTGATTTCAGGAGATCCTGTGGACCATTGTCCACATCATCAGGACCAGGTAGGAGCTATCCTTGAGCTCTTCATTTTCATTCCATATTTTCTTGATTCTAAGAAATGTTTTTCACTTTTCTGGGCCCCTGGGGTTTAAAGATTTCGTTCCTCAATCATTGCACCTAGATAGTATCGAAAGGTGTGATGCATACTGAGCTGCCAATAGGCCAGTCAGTATGAATCTCACCTTGCTCAAAGGCAGGGTGTGATGGGCGTAAAAAGGCAACTTTACACAGTGTTTTTTCATTATGTTTTTACCTGTTTTTGCCCAAAATCGGATCCTAACTCATCTATTTTTTGCATTTCAGATATTTGTTGGATGAAGATGGTTGTCACATGGCATGAACGAGAAAATGAAGAGGAGGATATGATTGCTTTACATGACAAGGGCACAGTGGATGCATTAAGAAGTTGTGGTTTACTGAAGTTTTTCCGCATATCAAGCATGAGGCAACATAGCAGTTTGTTGCAGTATATTCTCAATGCTTGGAATCCTATTGACCATGAATTCTAGATCAGAGGTAAATATATTCCTTTCATGGTTGAGGATATTTATTTTCTGACGGGTTTGTCGAGGCATGGTGCCCCTCTTTCACTATCAGGATTTGCTCGTGGGGACAAATTCGTGAAAGATTACATTCGTCAGTTCTACAGGGATGGATCTCAACCCAGTAGAGATCGTAAGATTAATATCTTAGATGTTACTAACTGACCTTTGAGGACCATTCTATTTACCTTTTCTAGATTGGCTGGTAGTGCTACCTTACATTTAGTGAACAGATGTTACATGGAGTATGCCCTGGAATGCCTGGAACCGAAGGTGTTTAATTGGTGTGAGGCGATACTTCCTGTCATAAAAGAACAAATGTCTAAAGTAAAGAATGGAAGAACCAAGAACTTTGGTTATGGATCCATATTGACTGCTTTTGCTTTGGAAATAATTCCACTGATGCAACCTCAAAACATTTCATTGGGATTGCCAGCACCGAGGGAACCACAGAAGTAGAGATGGGTGGATCTTATGGCTAGACATGTCGGCCAGTCATAGATCTCCTTCTCAGATGCCTCTTTCAAGTGGTTCAACCTCTAGTAGATGGTGTTTGCAGAGTATCCATATGTCGGGATGAAGTTTTGAGGCGATCCATATTTGGCATTACCAGTTGGTGAGTAGTGGAGTGCTATAGGTAAAATGATTCAAGGACATCTTTGTTTTTTGAGTTTTATAATGTTTTTGTGTCTTTCATGTTACTAAGACTAAAAAAACTCATATGTGTGTGCAGATATTGGACGAGTGTGATCAGTGGCACACCCATGGGAAGCAAATGATGCTCCAGCAGGAGAGGCTGTAGGGAGGGCCATCCTTCAGGATCTGGACATATCGGAGACCCTGGCAGTGTTGCAAGATTATATCGAGGGCCTCACTCTTGGCATTCAAGATGTTAGGACCGATGAGTTACCTTTGAGGTTATAGCGCCATACTACTGGCGTACCGAGTTGTTGGACTAGGCTCCTGCCAAGCGGTGACATGCTATCACTAGCATCACTAGTCTAGGATGTTTTTCTGCATTCATTTTGAGTTTCTTGGTCAGATGACCGATTTTGTCTTCGACACAAAACATTTTGTGAGAACTATAAACAACTATCTACTTTTTATTTTTGGAGTTTTATTTTGGCTAAGAAATGCAAATGTTTGTGTGAAATGCTTTCTTTACAAATGATGCAAATGTCTATTTAACACATATTTTGCTAATGAATCAGTCAATGTGTTTAAGCTTTTGGAAATGTGTTTATATTGAATGGAATTGAAATGTCTTTCCAAAATCCTAACTCTCGGGAACATCCAATGAATAGCTGAGTTCCGAATAGAATAAATTCTAGTAAACTATAGAATGATGAGTTGTGAATCTATCCTGACAATGAGTCAGCATATGCCATGTGAAATGACATCAGAGAGAATTTCAATCAACGTGCTATACTCAACGATGTTGTTCGTCGATCAACTGATACATATCCCCCTGAAACTCACTAACTCACTGCTTAGATAAAAAATGGCCCAGGTCGCAGAAGATAGGTTCTGCATACTATGACTAGCTCCGTTGGCATACCCAAGAAATGGTTCCAAAAATTCTGACATCTGCAACAAATGTGAAGTGAATTACCTAACCAAAATGACAACTCTAAAAGAAAACACTAAAAAATGCAATAAAAGCATATGTACAATGAGTTTACTACACTTAATCAAGAATAGTAACATTTAAGATACAACCTGTTTCGGGGTTGCGACAGTGGAAGCCCATCATAATCGACTAGCTCGTAGGCTCCTTTTGTTAATACGCGTTTAACAATGTAAGGGCCCATCCATAATGGTTCAAATTTACGTGCTCCTAATTTTTCAGAATCCTGATCGTAAAGCAAGACGAGGTCACCTTTTGAGAAGACAAGAGGCTTAACATTTTTTTCATATTGAGCCTTGATGCATTTCTTATGTGCTTCATTTGTCAACACGACATCACGATGGGTTTCATCTAGATGGATTAATTCCAAGAAACGAGCCTCTTCTTCAGAGGTCTCGGGAAGCAGATCGATTGCAAGCTTGAGGGATGATATTTCACACCAAATTGGTAAGACTACTTCCAGACCATACACCAACTGAAAGGGCGTAAATCCGATCGCATTTATCGCTGAATTCCTATATGCCCACAGAGCTGAGTACAGGATTAAATGCGAATTCCATTTATGAACTCCAATCATTCTTTCCAGCATGCGCTTAAGGACTTTGTTGATTGCCTCAACTTGTCCATTGGCCTGTAGATAATATGGAGTAGAACTATCATGGGACATCCCTAATTTGGTACTTAATTCGACCATCATGTGACTGCGAAAATGTAACCCATGATCTGTGACTATAGCCTGTGGAACACCAAATCTAGAAACTATATGATTGAAAGAAAAGAGTGCAGTCGTTTCGCCACTATTGTTCAATGTAGGCATTGCCTCGGTCCATTTTGTAAAATAGTTGACGACGACTATAATATACCCATGCCCCCCAGCTGAGGTGGGGTTACATGTCATGAAATCAATGCCCCATTTAGCGAATGGGCCAACAACAATGCCTGGATGAAGTGGTGCAGGTGGTAATCTGGTTTTGTGATAAAAAATCTGACAAGCATGGAAACTTCTGACTGCAATTATGCAATCTTTGAATATGGTTGGCCAGAAGTAACCTTCACGCAAGATAAATGATAATCACTCAAAAAAAATCCGGCCTCCTCATGTCTGAGGCACCTTCGTAAAATCGTATCGACACCATGACGATAAAGTGTATCAATAACGATCAAATAATATTTGGCCTAGTATCGACTATGTTGTTATTCAGAGCGAGAGGTGTTAGGTGTAAAAGTTTGGGTCTGGAGATAGACCAATATATCCCCGTACCACGGATCACTTGACAATATCAGAAACAAAGTCTCATCCATGATTGACGCTTTTGATTTTAAATCATTGGAGGACGAGGGAAGGTCGCAAAGTAACTTTGCAAATATGAGAGACTTCTTTGATTTGGATTTGATGAATTCCAGATCAAAATCCTGCAAAATGACTATCCATTTGGAATATTTACCCCCCAGCAATTGACGTGACAAAATGTATGTCATAGGGTTGCAATCTGACACAATGGTAGTTTTTTGAAGGAGTATATAGGGTCGAAATATCTGTACTGCTTGAATGACTGATAAAGCCAACCTTTCAACATAAGAGCACTTTCTTTCTATATCATTAAGATTACAACTTAAATAATATATAGGATGTTCAATTCCGTCATTTTCTTGCACTAAAACCATAGCGACAATTTTATCTACAGTGGCGAGATAGAGGTTGAAGTCTTTTTGATAATGAGGAGCATACATTAATTATGCTTTTATTAGGGAATCTTTTAGAGCATCAAAGGAAGCTTGCGCAACTTGCTCCTAGTGGAAGGGTACCCCTTTCATCAAAAGATGTGTATAACCTTTAGCGAGCTCACATAATTTGGAATGAACTTCCTCAGAAAGTTAGCTTTCCCTTGGAGTCTCTAAATCTGAAGCACAATTTGAAGGTGGAGACATGTCAAGAATTGCCTAAACCTTAAATGGTCGAGTCAAATTTCATCCTTAGAAGCTATAAAACCAAGCAATCGAATAGAACCAACACAAAGCACACATTTGTGCAGATTGAGTCATATCTTGTAGTGTCAGCAACGTAAAAATATGGGTCTCAAATGTTGTGGATGATCAGTCTGTTTTCACGAATGAGCAGGCAAATCATCAAGATATGGTTGAACGGTGTGTTTGATGTCATGGAAGGCATAATTCATTTCCCTCTAAAAAGTTTCCCCTGCGTTCTCCAAACTGAAAGGTAATTTACGATATCCGAATGTGCCCCACGGACATATAAATGTAGTCTTTGACGGGTCTTGTGGGCGGATATTGATTTGATTATAGCCTGAAAATCCATCCATGAATGAAAATATTTCTCATCCAGCATATTCATCAATAATCTGATCCATAAAGGGTGTAGGATAGTTGTACTTTGGACATGCTTGATTTACATCCCTATAATCGATGCACACTCTTATCGTTCCTTGTTTTTTCATCACAGGAATAATATTCAATACCGAATCAATGAGAGGTACAGGGGAAATGAAGCCAACACACAATAGTTTTTCAACCTCTACTTTTATGGCGGCGAATTTCTTCGCATGAATAGGTCGAAGCCGTTGTTGTATTGGTTTGACATCTGGATACATCTTGATTTCATGTTCAACAATTCTCGAGTCAATGCCTGGAATTTCTTCATATGACCATGCAAAGACATATCTGAATTCGCGAAAAAGAGCATAGTAGTTATCTAGTTCTAATGGAGAACAAGATTTGCCGATGTGAATATTCTCTACAATATTAGGTTTGGTCGAAATATGAATAGTGTTAGTTTCTTCAATGTTGGACAGATTTCACTCGAAATCTACTGTATTTACAGAATTTAATAAAAAAACTACAATTGAGGGGTGATTGAGGTCGTTCGAATAATATTCTTTGTCATCTCGAAGGTGGGAATGATGATGATAATTTTCCCACGGCTACTCTCCTATCATCATTTATTAGATGATTCCTTCATCCATTGAATGTATATGAGACCAAGGATCAGAAGAGTTACCATATTCCAAAGACCTATCTACCCAAACACTTGTTGAGTGTGGACTTGTATTTGCTGCACAAGCCCAAAAAATTGATTGCTACAAAGATTCGATGGGGCTTGGCAGCAACTCTCACGATGATCCTCACTTTTGTAAAAAGAGCTTCAGCGAAAATCACATAAAAAGATTATTGTCGACGCGTTTCGAACCAACTAGTGTGGTTCATCGTCAGGAAAAGTTGAAGAAACAGATCAGGCTTTAGCAATTTAAATAGGTTGTGTAGAGACTCCAACGGCTATATAACAGCTAAATTTGACTCAAGGACCAAGGCTATATAACAGCTATATTTGACTCTAGGACCAAGGCTATAAATAAATTTAGTTTTATATTATTATATTATTATTTTAATTCTAGAGATGAGAGAAATTAGGTAAGATTAATCAATTAGCGAATATTATCCCAAGAAATTTATTTGTTTCAATAAATTAATGGTTATTTAAAACCTAGAATGGTTTCTTTTGGATGAATAATAAATTAATAAATGAGTAAATTGCGTTATATATATTAATAAATCCAAAAATAATAAGATAATAATATTATCTTCCTAGAGCTAAGAGAAATTAGGTTAGATTAATAAATTAACAAAAAGGGATTTATTTAAAATAACGCAATAGGGATGATTATTTTAATATTAAATTATTAATGCTTGAATGACTTATTCATAATGAAAATTTTAAGATATATAAATAATTATATATTCTTATTAAGTTATTATTTAAATAAATATGTTTTAATTAATGAAGGAAAGCAGATCATAAGGGATAGCTTGACTAGTAAAGGAGGAATTAATTTAATGTATTTCTAGATATACTCTATATGCCCATAGTTTAATGGCAGCTATCACAAATTAAATATAAATAAGGTTAGACCCCAGAATACAACATAATTAATAATAATAACCTAAGGAATCAAACACCTACAACAGGAACTGGAACTTTATCAGAGATAAATCAGAGATAAAAGAAAGAGAAAATGCTAAAGAAGAGGCTAACCCATAAAAAGAGACCGGAGGACACGAAGAACTAGGGAAGAACACAACGCTGCCAGTGATATGAGATAACAAACTCGCAAGGACAAAACCACGCCCACCCAAGGAAACACTCAGGATGAATAGAGGGGGGAGGAAGAAACCCTAAGACGCCAGCGCAGGGATCCAACTTCTACTTACCTTCCACCCATCATCTCTGTTGAGATTGATGGGTCTTCGCTCAATTTCAATAGCTTCCTTACTCGATGATGAAACCGAGTCCACCCTGGCAAGACTTTGCCTCCTCTATGCAGACATGATGCTTAGTTTGTCCACATGCTCTGCTAAAGCTGAGGACTTTATTTTCCATCTCAGTCCGTGCCTGCTCACAAGTCTCTGCTGGTGGAGGGGCTCCTGTTTCCCCTATGTTAGGTTTCCCACATGAGCAAGGAATTAAATAGAAATCTTTTCATTCTTGGTCGACGGATCCTTAATCGACCTCATGAGTACGAATGGTTCTGAGAGGCCTGAAGGTTGAGGGAATATCAAACCTTCTAAGGATCCGAGCAATCCGATCCGTGGTCCCTTTGATATATGGAAGATGGACACCTGGATGGCGCTCTTTAGGCTCTTTTTTACTAAACGCATTTTTGGAGGCTGTAAGGAAAGCCTTCCGACCAAGGTGCCTGCTATAACCGTTTTCCACAAAGACATCAAGGAGGTGGTTTCTCTCTCTGTCCAGGTTTTCTTTATCCGAAATCCTGAGGGCACGCGTAGCCAAGGTGTTAAGAACACCCATCTTCTGCGCAGGGAAATGATGGGAATCAGCGTGAAGATACTGCTCTGTGTGCGTATTCTTACGGAACACTGCGTGGGAGAGAGAGCCGTCCTTCCTCCTAGAAATAAGAATATCCAGGAAAGGGAGGCTGCCATTGACCTCCTTTTCCATGGTGAACTTAATAGCTGAGGACTAGCCATTGAGGTGATCCAAGAAACGATCCAGCTCCTCATGGCCATGGGGCCAGATGACATTAGTGTCATCTACATATCTTTTCCAAGCCTTAGGAAGGAGACGGGCCGAGGCAAGAGCCTTGGCTTCGAAATCTTCCATAAAAAGATTTGCCACGATCGGGGAGAGGGGGGAGCCCATGGCAACCCCACAGGTCTGTCATATAACTCCCCTTCGAAACAGAAGAATGTGGAGGTGAGACATACCTCAACCAGATGCGCGGTGTCCGGATCTGTTAGGCGATATATCACTTCCATGGCTTCTCTAATGGGAATGCACGTGTATAAGGAGACCACATCAAAGCTGACAAGAATGTCCTCCGGGTCCAGCCTAATATCCTTGAGATCCAAGATGAAGGATGCAGAGTCCTTCACAAAGGACTCAATACGGCCAACAAGGGGCTTCAACTTAAGAGCTAGGAACTTGGCTAGTACTATTACCAGATGGACCTCTTTCGATTTGTGTTCTTGAGGCACCAATCACATCGTCAGTGGCTTGAAAGTCCCTAATCGAATTAGGAGGAGGTGGAACAGAAAAAGATGGTCTAGGAGCATCAGGAATTTTGTCGTAGAGTGTGTCAGACTATGTATAGATCAAATCTAAATATTGGGCACGAGCAATGACTTTCTCTTCAATGACAACTCCACCTTTTGCCACATCCTCAGTGATATATGGCAATAAGGACTTAATAACCCACTCAGCTAAAATTTGATCAGGAACATACATTTTTACCATTCGACAGTGACGCCGCTACTGATGAATATGATCAGATATGTGAGTGGACATGGTCTGTTTAAAATTGGTAAGGAGTTCTGTTCCAGTTTCGTACCTGATGGGTAACTGAAAGTGGGTTAGAAAAGTTGTGGCAAGGACAGTGAATTATCAAACAAAGCTCTAGGCAATTCAATATACCATTTCGCTGCTGGACCAGTGAGCATTCTTTGAAAAAGGTGAAGTCTAATTGAATGATCATTCAATGTGTTAGATGAGCACCACAAATGAAAAGTAATTAAGTGATTCGATGGATCTTCACCTCGATTTCCATTGAAATTAGGAATATTAGAGGGAACTTTATGAGCAATTGTTGGCCACCAAGGGGCGTATGAAATTGGATCATTCATTAGCCGGTTCAAATCTGGTAATTCTAGAGTTGCTACAAAAGGCAACTGCTGATTTAGGTTGGGTGGAGCATACCCAAGATAAGATGGAATCACTTGAGTAGTAGGTATTTGCATACTAGCATAAAGCATCTATTGTTGGTAACCTTGATAAGGTTGTTGGACATAACCAATATAGTGTAGCTGTTGATAATCGGTTTGAAAATGAAGTTATCCATAACCTACAAAGCCTTGTTGCCCAAGTCCTCGATAGGCTTGATATTGACCAAATCTAGTTTGAGCTTGAAAACCAAGTCCAAACTACGGTTGGGTTTGTTGTAATTGTGGTTGTTGGTATTGTGCCAGCCATGGTTGTTGGACCATTTGTTGTTGCCCAATATTGGAAGATTGACCAAGTTACAGATTGACAATACTCGTTGGTGCCTGAGTCATTTCAGATAAAGAAGCACTAACCTGAGGTTGTGGTTGAGCCATAGAGACAAGTGGTTGTTGTATCACAACCTGAGAGACTTGAGTCTTCTGCCTCAAAACTTTAGGTTGCGAGGAAGAAGGAGCAAGTTGAGGTTGGGACACAACAAGCTGTGCTTGTGTTTGTGACACAATCGTAATAAAAGGTGTAGTGGGAATATTTGACATAGGTCAGATCAGTTGCGTTGGATATAAAACCCTTGGTTGTTCTGCAATATTGGCATCCAACCACTAGATGTAGTTCCAGTTTGACTTGAATATTATTGGAAACACTCATATGTTTGTTCCCTAGGAGGAAACAATGAAAAGGCATATTGCTCTCCATATGGTGAAAATCTAGTGTTTAAAGGATATTTCGATCTTTGAAAATTGGTTTCCCCAAATTGATACTGGCATGCAGGATCAAATTGTTGAGCTTCAACATAAGAAATACTAGATGGGACTCTAGATGAATAAATAGGAACAGACCATGGCGCCGAAGCAGCCCTTGAGTGGACTCCAGCTAGTGATTGATAACCAACTGGAATAGATGGTGTACCGTATAAATATGACTCAGGTGTACCAGAAAACATTGTAGGAATAACAAAAAGAGGTTCCACTGCAACTACATCAGATGACACATTCCTAGATGTTGATGGTTGCTTAGACATGTTTAGTCTATCCAAAAGCTCTCCAAGCGATTCGATAGGAACTTGCGATGAAGGACGATTAAAAGAACCAAACTCAAGAGTAGAAGGATACAAATGAATCCTAGTACCAAAATGAAACGGGGTACTAGATGGGGGATCCTCTACTATATCCTTTATAGAAACTAGACGAGGAGGAAGAGGTAGACCATCAGGTCCATAAAATATTTCTGGAGCCAAAGAAGGTATAGCTTCTGTGGTGACAGATACTGGGGGGGTGACACCTTCTGAATACTGAAACTCAACTTCCATATGTTTAGGTAAATGAACTTCAGTCTCAAAGGGAGGTTCTTGAACAAGCACTGGTTCAAATGTAGCCTTGGTTTGAACTGAGAGGGGTTCTGGATCAACTCTAGATGGAGTTGTTTCAGGTACAAAAGTGTCTACCATTACACTAGGATCAGTTCTAATGTCCTCTTGTAATTACTGAACTTCTTCTTTAAAGGTAGATGTACCAGAAATAATCGGAGTAACTGGAGTCTCTGATGATGTTGAAAGAAAAGTTTCAAATAAACCAGATGAATTGGACTCAATTAAACGATACCTCTTTATCCGGATTGGCTTTGCTTCCAGAGTCAAAGACGGTTGACTCGCTAGTCTTTGCAAACGACAGGGTTTTGATTGACTTTCTTCCATGATTGCGGATTATTTGATCAACTCAAAATTAAGGGGAAAATGAAGTTATTTCGAATTAAATTAATTTTAATGATGCTTGGACACAACTTTGCTTTTTCAGCTTTTTAAGAGTCGAGAAAAAGCTAAATATGACTATAGTATCCTTCGATTTTTAATGAGCCTGAAAGGACAAGTGCTCAGATGGACCTTTTCTTTTAAAGAGTTGAAAAGGAATGAAAGTGACTACTTTGGAAAATTTAGACAAAGGGATTACCAAACCAATCCCAAAACTGCAATATACACCTTTGTGATAAATTAAAAAGAAATTACCAAGGACATATGTACGATGGTCAATATTCTCAAATGTTGTGCTCAGTGCATTGCGATCAATAAGGCGGAAGACTCAGTTTCCTATGGATAAAGGATTTAAGCCTATTGTGGTCTCCCAATATATATGCGATGGTATAGGGAGCACAAGTCCATGCTAGCACTTGTTGTATTGAGGAGGAATCACTGAAGCTTCAATGAAAATGATATCCACTAGTTTTAACGACGCCATAACACATCACTAGCCTAGACCTCTAGATATGTTGCATTAAGCTCCAAAGCATTGTCAGGTTCAGTGAAATTCATTTTAAAGTTGATCTTGTTTAGAGTTTCCTTTCAATGGTTCACCACATGACGATGATCTGAAATTCCTAAAATGCAATCTACAATGATAAACAATCTTTGTTTATATGAGCAATGAAAACCCTAGCTACTAGGGAAAGAAGATAATGATGCTTTTAAGAAAAGAGAAAAGAGCACACACTCGTGCATTCCCCTAAATCATCTTTTCGTACACAAATCAAAAAATTATAAATGCAAATGCATGTATTTGTTTTCACTTTCCTTAATTTCGAAAATGCCAAAAAGGAAAACTAAATGCAGCAAAGATCTGAAATATTCCACTCAAAATGACAATTTTGACAATTTATTCTTCAAAAGAGAAAGGAAGACTCAAAAAACGACACTTTCAATTTTGAACAAAAATGCTTTCAACACTTCGAATGTAAACAAATCAAATCAAATGCATCAATAAAATTTCAATCGATTATCTAGTGAAGGAAGAATTTATGACACTTCTGTTTTCGACAAAAAACGACAATTACGACACTTTTTGTACCAAAGCGACAAATCGATTAAAAAACCTTTTTGACAAAGGATTGTAAATGATGAAAAAATACAAAAAAAAAAACATTCACTAATCCTAATGTAATTGAGGCTGATCTAAGTGATGCAAGTAAGTTTCAGTAGAGAGGCATTGTTCATATGCAGCGAAACAACCAAACAAAACTAAAAACAAGGTCAAAAACCCTCAATTTCTAGATGGAAAAAGAGTTCAGTCAATCATCGCACATGGGCTTCATAGAAACTAAGATGCATCACACTTACTACACTTGGGAGGTGCGATGGATACTGACTCATAGTGGAAGACAGTGCGATGGTCTAGGGAGCACAACTGAAATGGGTTTTGGCTCAAATGTGGAGTTGTTTTCAATGAGTTAAGGTGGGTTTTGATGAACAATGATGAGAAAAGTATGATGGAATGTCTTGAGAGGTTACTGAGCTACCAAAAGGGCATCTAGATGTGCTTGTAATTCAAATGTTCAATTCATAAACTAAACGAGAGATCGATTGAAGCAACATTCATCTACTATGCAATTGTAGAGCAACAACAGTTCGAAGGCTACCTGGCTAACTTTAGACTTTGTCTATATTTTATCAAATTGAACATGGAAACAAAAAATAATGACAAACAAACATCTATTCACTCACTAGCAGGGCCGCTAATTTGTTTTTGGGAAATCTAGTATTCCTAAAGAATGCTAGCCCTCTAGGTTTGGCAACTACCCTAGAAACAACCATTTAAAGCAAGTCAATGATTTCTTCTATGTGTAATAGATAAGAGAAAGATAATAGGACCAACCTGGAACTTCTGCTTAATCCCTCGCTTGATCTCCCTCCCCTTTGACAGATCCTACAACTCCTCCCCGTACTTAACATGCTTGGAGAGTACTTGCACAAGTATAGCAACAAAAAACTGTCAAAGCATCATGATCTATTACAACATAAACATTACGTAATTAGATATATAATGAACAAATGATAGTATTCACAAATGATAACATTCGCAATTGCACAATCATATGGAAGAAAACTTGAAGAGCTTTATTAATAGAAAGGAGAACTACAACCCAGTTGTCTAATCTAGCATCATCCTTCGAGCTTCAATCCTTCTTCACCTCATGAAATAGCAAGATCACTCCAAAAATATAATGCTCTATCCTCAATTACAAACTATCAGCACTTCTTTGCAATTCACAATATTCCAGCCTCCAGATCTCTTGGATGAGGGATCCATTTATATATGTTTGCAAGGGTGTGAGTCATCCATTGGGTTTGATTAGTGTCATTACACTTGTTACAATGGATTCCACAAGAGAAGGGATTGGAGATTTTCTTAGATCCCTTATTCATCCTTGGGCGAATTCAGAGAGGCAAGTGGCATATGAGAAGTTTCTGGAAGATTCCATGAGCAATCAATTGACAGATGTCCCAGAAAGTTGTCCATCCTCACCCATCACACCTTATAGAAGGCCTAAACAGTATGCATCACACCCTCGCAGTGTACCACTTAGTATGCATCGCACTTTGCCAGTGGAGTAGTCAGTATGGTTCAATCTAGGCAGTTTCTGGATGGTTTCTCAGATGGAACTTTTGGGGAATGATGTATCTAGGTGACTATGTTCTTTTAGGATATGAAACAAATCTTTTAGGGGTTGATGAGCCCTAATACATTGAAATATAAGTTTTGGGTTGATGTTCCCAAATATGTCTATAACACCCGGCCGTAATATTAATGAATTCCTCCACCTCAACCTGATGTGGTCCCTCTTTGCTTATTATAGTGTTGTTGCTTTGCTCTATTGGCTCTATAGTCAAGGCTGATTCTTGAAGGAAAGCCCGGGTTGTGGTGCTAGTGGCCCTTTCTATATTAGCCCCTTGCTGCAGCACTTCTTCTTCCATTGGTTCCGAGGTCGACGCTGGTTCTTGTGGAGCAACCTTGACTATCCTTCCTGGTTCACAAACCTGATTCTGTTCCCGATCTTCAAGTTCCATATCCATTTCCTTTGGTTCCCCTTGATCTATATATTCATCCTCTTCTTTGGTTCCTTCCTCCATTTCTTCCGGCTCTTCCTCTCTAGCAGCTCTACCAGCCATTATTTCTTCCTCTGTAGAATCCTAGAATGTTTTCCATGGGATTTGAAATTGACCAATCACATGCATGACTAGCAGTTGGACAAGGCCATGGTTGGTAATGACTACTGCCACTTTTTGTGAACGTCGAGCAGAGTATGCCATCAGCTAGAGACTTCTTAATGGGAAGAAAGGCATATTTAATGAGAAGGCTTCCACCTGTGGAACTGGAGGTGAGCCAATATTCTGAAATGGTATTTAAACATGGTGGTATACCTCCCCTCGCAAGTTATGTATCTCATTACAAAACTTGCTACCTCACCCCATGGGTGTGGCAATGAGTTTCGGTCGTACCCTTGGCCCTTTTGAACAACATTTTCTCTAGCCTATAAGAATGCATCGGGGAACTTCGGAAGGTCAATTCTTCATGAAAACCATTTATGCGCCTACTGGGGTAGCCTAATGACCTCTGCAATGGTTTCTTATGTGATAGGGATTTCTATCCCCTGGACCCAAGAGCTCTCTTGTTCTAAATTAAGTGTGAATTAAATCACAATTGCCTCGTTAAATCCTTGCAAGCTATCAAAATAAACGTTCCGCCCTGCATTTTTTAAGACCTGCCATACCTCCGTATTTTATTTAACAATTTCCGTGCCCTTCAGCTCATGGCGCACAGCCAGCCCACCTATTGTTGTAAGAACTGGATCAACACAGTGGGTATAGTCAGCTGGTAGGGGAGAGTAACAGCAACCCTACTGAAAATGAAAATATTATTAGCATGGTGGCTGTGGGGTGTAAGGATGATAATGACTGACATGCCTCGAAAAACACAAAAATTAATCGCAGGGTGTGGCAGTACAGGTGAATGATTATGGCAATTGAATACAGCGTATTAGGGAAATGACTGGTAAAGTTCTTGGCATACGATTTGAAATTCCAATTCGAGGGAATCATGATTACGAAATTGCACAATTTTTTTGGTTTCCGTTTTCATTGGATTTGCTAATGATGTCATATGATTACAAATTTAGGTATGTTGTTGTCTCTTTATGACAGGACCTCCCCCCAACTTAAATTTGGCCGTCCGCAACACGTACTAGTATCTTTTTGGAATATTTTAATTAAATCCGTAAGAGTCAATGAAGGCATACCTGGCGACCTACCTGGCGATGGAGTAGCAGCAAAGATAACTGGTGGAGTGACAGAAATAGTGGAGTAACAGTGTTGACAGAGCAATAACATCGGTGGAGTAACAACACGGCGGAGTAACAACATCAGTGGAGTAACAACAATAGTCGAGTAATAGCACCAATGGAGTAACAACAATAGTGGAGTAGCAACATTGATGGAGTAACAGCAACCAATGGAGTAATAGAAATAGTGGAGTAACAACAACAGTGGAGTAACAGCACTGATAGAGTAACAACAACAGTGGAGTAACAACACTAGTGGAGTAACAACACCAGCGGAGTAACAATAACCAAAGGAGTAACAACAATAGTGGAGTGACAACACCGACGGAGTAACAACAACTAGTGGAGTAACAATAATAGTGGAGTAACAACACCGACAAAGTAACAACAATAGTGCAGTAACAACACCAGCAGAGTAACAACAACCAGTGGAGTAACAACAACAGTGGAGTAACAACACTAGCAAAGTAACAACAACTGTGGAGTAACAACACTGGTGGAGTGACAACAACCAATGTTACTTGAAAAATTTCTTCGTTTCTCCTTGTCATAATTCAGTTCTTATTCCGGCAAAAAGACAAACAATTAAGTACTAACAACATATTATTATTATTATTATTTTATTTTTTTTATTTTTTTTTAGAGGTAGAGGAAGCATTCTCTGCACCAACAACCATCAAACTATATGTATCAAAAAGATGTTTTTTGAAGGCATCTTTAGACATTGGACGATGGTATAACTTTAGACGGTGTTCGTTCACTAGGACGGAAGTACGATTTTCATCTAGTGTAACCAATCTGACTGTGCCATTGGTGAATACAGCATCCACTTCGTATGATCCCATCCAATGAGTGCGAAGCTTTCCTTTAAAATCTTTGAATCGGGTGTCATATAACAATGCTTAGTCCCCTATATGAAACACCTTATTCTTGATAAATTTATCATGCCATTTCATTCTCTGTTGTTGGACAACAATAGTTCTCTGGACAACTTCTGAACAAATCTTGTCTAACTCATTGAGTTGTTCCAGTTGGTGTTTCTGGGCCTCTGATAAGTTTAATCCTACTTCTAAAGTTGTTCTGAGCATACTAATCTCGAATTCAACCGGAAACAAGGGATATTTCCCATAGTAGCTCAAATGGTGAAAACCCAGTTGTATTTTTCCATGTCGTCCTATACGCCCAAAGAGCTTCTAGGAATTTATGTGACCAATCCTGGTGATGACTTGCTACAGTTTTTGTCAAGATATTCTCCAACACCTTGTTTGTACTTTCTACCTGTCAATTCACTTGGGGATGCTAAGGAGTTGTCACTCTGTGTTTGGCCCCATATTTTTGCATAAGCCTCTCTATCATGTGGGATGTGAACTGTGCTCCTCCATCTGAAACAATTTCTCTCAGGGTACCATATCAGGAAAATGTCTCTTCAAAGAGGAAGTCTTCCACCACCCGTTATGTTGCTTTTGCAACCGCTCTCCCACTTAGTCACATAATCAGTACATACCAAGATGTGAACCTTCTGATGGGAAGGTGGGTTGATGGTTCCAACAAAATCAATGGTCCATTTCTCAAAAGGTTCCAGGACTATCTGGGGCTGTAATGACATTTCATCTGATTTCCTAGGTTTTCCCATACGTTGATAACTATCACATCTTCATACATAATCTCTAGCATCTCGAAAGATAGAAGGCCAGTAGTATCCCATTTGCAGCACCTTGTGCCCTATTATTTTATCTGCAAAATGTCCTCCACAAGACCCACTATGGGCGGCCTTCAATATCTCATAGATATCATCCTCTGATACACAACACAGAATCTGTTGATCCACCCACGTATGAAAGAGGTATCTTGCCATCCATGAATATCGGGTACTATGATGAATAATTTTCCATTGGTCCTTGTATGACAAATGACGAGGCACCTTTCTTGTAGCAAGATAGTTAGCAATATATGCATACCATGGAGTGTTAGCAGAAATTGAAAAAAGATATTCATCTGGAAAGCTATCTTTGATAGGTGTACCTTTGGTATTGTTTTTAATCTAGACATAAAATTCGAAACCACGTTGTCCTTTCCTGGTTTATCTACTATGTTAATATCAAATCCTTGAAGTAGAAAAAACCATCTTGTAATACGACCAGGAGTAATGGGTTTATTCATCAGATACCTTATGGCTGCATGATCCGTGTGTACAAAGGTGGGGTAACCAGTGATATAGTGCCGAAACTTGTTGATGGTGTAAATGATAGTGAGGAATTCTTTTTCAGTCGCTCTGTAGTTTCACTTGGTAGAGGCCACGTTCTTGCTAACATAGTAAACTATATATGGTACCTTATCCACCTGTTACCCTAAAACTGCCCCAGTTGCTATTTGGGAAGCATCAGCATGAATATGGAACGGTAATTCCCAGTCTAGTCCTCTAAGGATCGAGCACTACAGACTAGTTTCTTGATCTTCACAAAGACTGTATCACAGTCATCTACCCACACAAAGTCTGCATCTTTTGTTAGTAATTGAAAAAGCGGATGTGTTGTTTTAGCAAAATTTTCTATAAAGTGCCTGTAATAACCAGCACAACCGATAAAGATACGTACCTGAGTGGGTGTTCTAGGTATTGGAAAATGTTGTATTACCTTTATCTTGGTTGGATCCATCCGGATTCTTCCAGAGGAAAGCAAGTGTCCCAAGACTATTCCTTCATTCATCATCGTAAGGCATTTTTTTGTACTTAAGGAGACATGCGGCGGTTTGCATCTTTCAAGAAATTTTTCTATCTTTCCTAATGCTTCTTTGAGTGAGTCTCCATATGCCCTAAAATCATCCATATATATTTCAACACTATCATCCATCAGATCAAAGAAAATCCCCAAAATTGCCCTCTAAAACATTGCAGGTGCATTACAGAGACCAAATGGGAGGACTTTGTATGCAAATGTTCCCTACGGGCATGTAAATGTGGTCTTATCCTGATCTTCAGGAGCTATCTAGATCTGGTTGTACCCACTAAATCCATCCAGGAAGGAAAAAAATTATTCCCCGTTGATGTATCTAGGACTTAGTCAATGAATGGTAACGGAAAATGGTATTTCTAAGTTTCCTTGTTTAATTCTCTGTAGTCCACGCATATTCGCCATTTACCATTTTCTTAGGGACCATTACCAATGGGTTTACCCATTGGTTGTCTGCAATGGGGCAGATAAATCCCATGTCCAACAACTTTTGGACTTCTTCCTTAACAATGTTTTTCAGGGCAGGGTTCATTCTTCTCTGGGGTTGCCTTATAGGACGACAATCCTCCTTAATGTATATGTGATGAGTGCACAAATTAGTAGGAATTCTCTTCATATCTGAGTAGTCCCAGGCGAAGGCTTCTTTGTGTTTTTGAAGAACATGCAGGAGTTGTTTTTTCTGCGTATATGAAAGTTCTGGATTGATAATCAAGGTTTTTCCTGGTTCTATTTCCATGGAAACACTGTCATGGGGCATAGCTATAGGTAGATCCTCGAATCCAAATACTACTCCAATACTTTCCTGAGTCTGATAGCTCAAGAGGGTTTCCATGATTTGTTGATTCAAATTAGAGACATAATAAGGATCACTGATAAAGGTAGTAATTACGTCATCTTCTATTTCATCTTTAAACTCGAGGGCCTTCCCAATAGTGAGAACTAATCTTAACTCCTTGTTTTTTGATTCAGACTCTTTCTTGTGTACATATTTCTTGTGGCCTACTAGTTTTTCTGATGGGTTAGGTTCTACGAGAGGATATAACACTGGATTATTACTGTTTTGCCCATTTAAGATTATCATATGCCAAGACCGATAAGCAATATAAGCATCTGCTGTTGCCAACCACGGTCATCCTAGAATCAAGGGATGGCCTCCAATTGGAGATTGCATTTGGAGTACTAGGAAGTCCATAGGGTAGTGCCACGAATCCACTGATATCATGATATCTTCTAATTTCCCTACTAGTTTAACTGTACATCGATCTGCCAGTTCTAACACCATAGGTGTATGTTTCAAGTTTTTAAGTCTTAATGCATGCATTGTTTCAGGAGTGATGACATTTATGGAAGTGCCCAAATCTACCAGTACATTTGGAATTTATACCCTATTAATGTGCACAATAAAAATTGGGTTCTCGGGATCCCCATACTTTACAAGCATGGACCTTCGCATCATGAAATCTGATAGTTTCCCCAATACATGAATGGTGAGTGGATCTCTCGATTTATTTTTAGGCTTCTTAGCACAATATTCCCTAAGAGTTTTCGCGTATATAGGTACATCCTTCATGGCTTGTAGCAAGGTAATCTTGATAGATAAATTTTGTAGCTCCCCTAACACGTCAAACTCAGTTTGAGGGGTTGGTTTACTCACATCCAACCTTTCTGGATAGGGTGATTTAGCTTGGTGTTTCTAAGTAGCTAATGGTTGAGGAGGTGTATGATTTTTTTAAACTCAGTTTCGTTCCTCTCCCACCATTTTTGGTTGCTTCTCTTCACTGTCAATCTGCTCAATGATAACTGGTGAGGGTTGAGCACCTACGGGCTACCCAGATTGTAAATGCATCTCATAGAATTCTGCGGTGGAGATGTTGTATGAAGGCAAGTTGAGTGTGTCAGCTTGCTGAACCCCTTTATTGTTAGGATTTAGATTGGGTTGGATAGGGAGTTGAGGATGAATAAGCTAATTTCCATGGGGCACATTAGAGGGAAACTGAAGTTTATTTTGTGGCATTGACTGGGAAAACTAACCAATAGGGGAAGGTCCTCGCCCTTTCAGAGCTCACAAGGAGCTTGAACTAGCTTGAGGAGCTCATTGTTGCCAAGGTGGAAACTGGTAATGAGGCCATACGGGAAATAAGGCATAATCTCAGGACCCATATTGAAATTTCTAAAATATTGAGATGGATTTGGAAACATACCTTGATTTCTCATCGATGGCAGAGGTTTCCATGGATTTTTCGGTCCCATAAAGTACAGCTACTCCATATCTTCTCCCGTTCCTTGAAAAACCACTTTTAGTCCTGGAAAAGATGGGCATGAACTTGTCACTTGCTTCAGTTCACAAATTGCACACTCCTCTACGGAGTTCAATGGACATTCCCTCTGTGGATGTTTCTTTCTACATGTGGGGCAAAATAGGCCATAGTTCTTTCCAATTCTAGTTGTTTCTGTTTTACCTACAGTGTGTATCTGTTTAGACAAGGTACATAGGATATTAGTCCTCAGGCTGTCTAGCAAGTTCCCAGTTTCTTCTTTTGTGACACCTCCATTAGATACCTTTGTTGATTGAATCCCTTGTTTATTTCTTGCAACTCCTCTTGAACACTAAATACACAACTCACATATGGTATCAAAGTACTCCTTTGATATATCCCCCTTTCTGAATATATTCAACAATTCCAAAGTCTTCTTGGAAGGCCCCGAGAAGGATAATTTTCAAAATGAATTTATCAAGGTTAGAGGGAATTGAGCTCTGCAATGTGTATTTAAAAGTTTCCACACCATCGTCCATATTTTCACCCTCTTTCTGTATAAATTTAAAAAGCTCTTCTTTAATATCCCTTGATTTACAATAGTCTTGGTATTTCTCCAACAAAGCAGTTCTCATTGCTTCCCATGTGGTGATAGACCTTACCCCAAGACCCATAAACCACTGCAGGGCTATCCCTTTTAGCGTAGCAAGGAAAATTTTCAATTTCTGTGCATCCGTTATGTAATCATACTCTCGACACACAATGTCAAAACTCAAACAAAAATGTGTCAGGGTCTTCTAAAGTAAGCCCATGGAAACTGAGTAAAGTTGTTAAAGGGATGGGCTTTGTTAGTGCACCAGTCCCCAAATCCCTAATTGGGAAGTCCTAAAATACTCACTAGGGATTTCAGTTGGCTCCGCAGGAAGGGCTTTTATCACAGGGGTTTGATTTGCCTTAATAGTGCTTCCTCTATACTTTTGTGATAGAAATGTTTCTACAATCTCTTCCCCCCTATCACTGTGGTTCGACCCTTCAGATATCCTCTCTGCAATTTCTTCTTCCCTACTTAGATGGACAGTTCCCCCAGATGCTTTGCTTGTAACTTCTTCTTCTTCTGCTGTAAGCAACAAGGTTCCTTTAGCAGGCATATTGTTTCTTGTCTCTTCAGCTACTAG
>APFE030210983.1:20561-38264 GCA_000404065.3 Pinus taeda
TTGATAATGTCACTACAGATTGTTTCTTACTCATCCAACTGACTGCACCTCCAAATAGGTTAAACACATACCCACTTGTAGATCTTCTCTGATCCAAATCTCCAGCCTAGTCTACATCAACAAGCCACAAATATCCAACACTCTGTCCAATCTTGGTCTTCCTTGGTAGCACAAACCATAATCACTGGTGCCATGCAAATATCTGAAAACCCACTTCAATGTTGTCCAATGCTCCTTCCCTAGTTCTAACATAAACCTGCTCAATACTCCCACTACATGTGCAATGTTTGGTCTAGTACAGACCATTACATACATCACACTACTGACTGCACTTTCATATGGAACATGGGGCATATCGACTTCCTCTTCTTGTGTCTTGGGACACTGTTCAACAGATAACTTTACACCTACAAGAATAGGAACCTTCACTGGTTTACTATCCTGCATATTAAACCTCTACAGTATTGTCTTGACATATTAAACCTCTGCAGTATTGTCTCGACATAATTCCTCTGTTTAGCCAGAGCTTCCTCTTTACCTGATCTCTTTTAATTTCCATGCCCAAAATATAGTTTGTAGCACCAAGATCTTTCATGTCGAATTTGGAGGAAAATTCAGTCTTCAAATCTTGGATAATTTCTTTGTCATTTCCAACCAGAAACATATCATCCACATACAAGACCAAATAAATAACACAGTCACCAATTAATTTAAAATACACACAGTGATCTGTTTTGCTTATGGTGAAGGAAAGTCCCCGTATAAATGTATCAAATTTTTGATACCACATCCTTGGTGACTGTTTTAACCCATATAAATACTTATTTAACTTGCATAATAGTTCTTTCTTACCGTTCACCACAAAGCCTTCAGGTTGCTTCATGTAGATATCCTCTTCTAGATCTCCATGAAGAAATGTTGTCTTCACATCCATCTGTTCTACCTCAAAATCAAAAGCAGCAACAACAGATAAAAGTAACCTAATTGAAGTTACCTTGGCAACAGGAGAAAAAATATCACCAAAATCAATTCCCATCACCTGGGAATAACCTTTTGTTACCAATCAAGATTTGTATTTCTCCACCTTTCCTTCTACATTTGTCTTCTTCTTGAACATCCATTTGTTGCCAATGGGTTTCCTTCCAACCAGAAACTCCACTAGATCCAAAGCCTCATTTTTGTGCAAAGATGCCATTTCATCAACCATGGCCTCTTTCCAGAGTTTCCCATCCTCTAAATCGACTGCTTCCTTCATAGTTCTGGGATCATCATTAGTAATAGATACAACAAAATTTGAACAGAAAGCAGATGGACTATACCTTTCTAGCTGCTTTCTTTCTAAAACTGATCTTCTTACACCCAGAGTTTGTGGCTCTTCATCTTCTGATTCCTCCTCTACTGTAGAGTTTGATTCTTCCTCCTTTAGCTCAAACTCTATCTTCTCAGGTTCCTTTGGTTGGACTTCATGTTTAATAACATCTTTCACCTCTCTGAAAACCACATCTCAGTTGTACACAACCTTCCTTATTGCTGGGTTCCAAAGCTTATAACCCTTTAAACCATCCTTATACCCAACAAAGATGCACTTTTTCAGATTTACTATCCAACTTGGTTTGTTTCTCCTTTGGAACATGTACATATGCATCACATCCAAATACCCTCAGATGTGAAAGGGAGGGTTTCTTACCAGTCTATACCTCTTGTGGACTCTTATCCTCCAACACTGATGAAGGTGATTTGTTGACTAGGTAACATGTTGTCTCCACCACCTCTGCCCAGAATTCCTGTCCTAACCTAGAACCACTAAGCATGCTTCTTGCCCTTTCCATCAACGTCTTGTTCATTCTTTCTACAACTCCATTTTGTTGAGGTGTATATGGAGTAGTCTTCTGCCATGCTATACCAAACTTCTTACAGAATTCTTCAAATTCCTTAATGCAAAACTCTCCACTGTTATTTGTCCCCAACACCTTTATCTTCTTCTCTATCTGGTTTTCCACCAGAGCCTTAAATTATTTAAACCTATCAAAGAGTTCAGATTCCTTCTTAAGGAAATATATCCATTTATTCCTTGAGAAGTCATCTATAAATGATACATAGTACACAAACTTACCCAATGATGGAACCTTCATAGGTCCAAGCACATCACTATGCACAAGCTCTAATATATGTTTCGCTCTGTTACCGCCAGAGGGGAAACTCACCCAATTCTACTTCTCATATACACAATTTTCATAGAAATCAAAATCCAGAGAGCTATTACTCATACCTTCTACCATACCTTTACCATATTTGAAGGCCCTTCTCTCCAATATGTCCAAGCCTTTGATGCCACAACATGGTCTTCTCTCCAGAGACCACTAGATTTTCTGCTCCACTTTCAGGAACCATAGAACGGTTTCACCCATCAACAATAGTGCTACCTTGTAGCTTGTACAGAGTTATAGTCCAAACTACCTGCATCAATACCAATTCTCCCCAAACCATATTGCAGGTATCCTTCTTGAACACTATTTTTCACCTGCATCAGCCAACTTGCTTACAGAAATCAGATTTCTAGCTAATGCAAGAATATGCAGAATACCCGGAAGTGTTCTAACCCTTCCACCTTGCAACTTCAACTTTACTTTTCTACAAACAACAATTCTAGCCTTTCTATCATCCCTAAGAAGACATCACCACCATCGTATTGATCATACTCACAAAACCCTTCTCTATGGGGAGTGAAGTGAAAGGATGCACCTCAGTCAATCAACCATGCCTCATGATCTACATGTGTACTTGAAGAAGCCAAGTACACATCCCCATCTTCATCTGAGGTGGTTTTCGCCTCTGTAGAATAAACATCATCAGATCCCTTTTCTTTATTAGGAGCTTTAGATTTACAGTCCCTTTTGTAGTGTCCTTCCTTTCCACATTTCCAGCTCACCACCTTTACAGGTTTTCCTGGAGATTTAGATCTCCCACTCGATGACTTATTTTTTTTCATTTCTGGGACTGTCCTCATACAGACAAGGCATCACCATTCTAGCTCTCCATATTTTTCCATCTCATCTCCTCTGTCAGCAAGGATGAGACTATTTCATCAAACTACCAGGCAGTTTCATTGCTACCTATTACAGTAACCAAACTATCCCACAAATCTGGTAGAGAACACAACAAACTAATGCACTTATCTTCATCTAAAAATTTGATATCAATGGATGATAACTAACTTACCACATTATTAAATGCATTCATATACTCTATCACTATTTCTCCATCTTTCATCCTCAGGTTATACATCTTTTTCCGTAGGAACAATTTATTCACTAGAGACTTAGATTAGTACAAAGTCCTTAACTTGTCCCACAAAGCCTTCACTGTAGCTTCCCCTGATACATTCAACGATACTGCATCTGAGACACATGATCATATTGTGCTCTTTTCCTTCTGCTCCAACTTCTTCCATTCTTCATCGAACACTCTTGTTGGTTTAGTACCTGGATCTAACACGATCCACTGATCTTTATCCACCAATAGATCCTCCATCTTGAGTTTCCACAACTCAAAACTCTGGCCATTAAATTTATCAATCTCTATCTTTCCACTACTCACCATCTTCTTTCACCACCAGAATTGATCCCCCAGATCTCGCACTGAACAGGGTCTACCATAGGCTCGAGCGAAACCCCTCAGCAACAGAGGCATCCCCTTGAATCCAAAACAGCTCTGATACCAAATGTAGGTTCTAACCCTGTACAAAAATTACCTGCATATGAATTCTAAAACACAGAAAATAAACAATGTGAGAGCATAACACATAAAAAACATATACACAGAGATTTTCCCATGGATCCTAAAACCATGACTACCAGCTTGATTTTTCATTATATTCCTTTCAATGTTACAATACATATTTATACATGTTGAAGCATCCAATACCATCACGAAAATCATCACGTCCAAAACCATGGACCAAAAACCATAGGTAGGTTCACCCAACCTAATATAGGGTCCAAAAAAAAATTTCCCAGGGCACTGCCCTAGACCTCATAGAGAGGAGCTACCCACCCCCCTTAAACCCCCAGACAGGGAGGGCTGCTGCCCCCGCTACACAATCAACACAATGAAGGGGGGCCTCCTTCCCCCCGGTTCACTACGTAGGTTAGTCATGGAAAGAATATAACACAACCCAACATATTTGAGAGCTAGGACCTCCACTATCAACAGTGACACTTGGAGTAGTATTATCCTCGAGTTTTAATAGATGCATTGGGATCACCCGGAGCCTCTCATCTCTGAATTCCTGAAATATTTGAAAATATTCAGGTTTCAGATTCACATTTTCCCATTTGAACACTTGTTTGAAGGATATGATTGATTGTAACAAATCCTCAAAATAATTGTCGGCACGATTGTATGGCTTGAGCTTTACTCTAGTAATGACATTATATGCCACTTTGTTTGGATCAAATTGCCTATTAAGCAATGTATGAATCCTGAGGGCTTCCATATGTGTTGATTCCTTAGTGGCATGAACGAAATTGGCTAAAGCAAAAGAACCGTGTTTGACAGGGAAAATGGGCCATAATGACTTCTTGTTGTCTTTGAAAACTTTAGTTAGGCCCTTTCCCACAATCTGGTAGGTAATCTCTCTTGCTAATAACTTATCATAAACATATAAAGGAAGGACATGTGGATCAATCGTACTAGAAAAAACCCTAGTATAGGTGAACCACTCTTCAATAAAATACTTTCCGACAGTAAGCAAGTCTATTGCAACTTCTTGGGAAAACCTAGGGGCTTTCTTATTGAAAATCATTTGATGTAGGGGCAACACAACAACATGGAATATCTTATAGAAGTGAGGTATGTAATGTGGCTCCCATATTTTCTTATGATTGAGATGGATTGGGTAAGGATCCTGTAAGGTCAATCAAACCCATGGTTGGAAATGTCGTGCAAAAATAGATAACATCCATAATGTAGGCACTAAAATAGAAGGGAGGGAGGTTATCTGAAAAGGAGGCTTTCTTCTGTCGATATTCAGTAATGGTGGTGGCTAGGTTGTCAGATAGGATGGAATGCCAATTCATGATATGGGAATTAACACAGGCATCAATTAGAGGAATCCATTGAATTGAAAACTTAGTGTTATTGGGTAGCCCATATAATCTACATAACATGGCAGCTGCATAGTTTTAGGGGTTTTCCCAAGAGGCTATAGCATACATACCCAATTTTTCATACTTGAACTTGTTGTCCAACACCCTCCAACCTTGAATTAGGTTGAAGGGGCATGGATTCTTCTTTGCGAAGTTAGCCACAAATGTGTTCTCTTAGATATCGTGGGGATCAGGTATGTGTCACATCTTCTTCAGAGCCTCTGCTCTAAACGACCCTATGAGCTCCATCCTTGAATTCTTGAACTACCTATCTTCAATGATAACATTTTCAATCACCCACTAGATCATATCTGTATAGGGGAGGATTTTAGCTCTTGCTCCTATCCTATGAAGGAATGAACAAGGAAGCATCTATATATTGAAGTTCTGAAGGCCTTTTTGAGTTAGTTGTTGCTCTCGTAACAGTGATTTTAGGACGCTTGTCCTCCAGCCTATTGTAAATTCATTCCCAAGATGTTGCGCCTCTGACAGCATCACAAACTATATCAGCAAATATAGGAGCCATATCTGTAAACTTAGCTTCAACAATGGTCTATTTTCTTTGTTTCTGCATCACCTTTCTTATTGACATGTCTTTTGTCACTTTCCTGAAATAGACAAGATATATCAGCGCAAACAATATCTAGTAATTAAGATTGAAAGCTTCTGTGAAATGTCTTTGGATCATGAGAAAGGTTTTAATGAAATACTTGGTTATAACTTCCCATAACCTTGAAAATGATTATCCTTCCTCAAGCCACTAAATATTTAATAACATGTCAACTCGTTTTTTTTTGGTATTTAAAACGTAATTATTCCAGACATTTTACTAGACTTAATCGCGCATCATGGTCTTAAAAGGAATATAGTATAGCATTACTGGATGTATTAAGCAAAATGCGATTTCGGGGATCACAATATAGTATTTCGCAAATCATTTGTGGTTGTTCTAATGGCATGGTCAAGTTTCTCGTGAACTATGCGAAGTGCGAAATGACAAGGTGATGTTATCACAGTAGGAGACCTAATCGCATATCACAATTTTGTAAAGGTTTTTTTAACATGGTCATGTGGAAAAGTGAGATTTGCGATTTGTGATATGGATTTCATCCTTAGTTGGTTTTGCAAGATTTTTCTAGGAATTTTCTTAGAGTTAGGGTTTTATTATCCTAAGCCTAAAAATTTAAAAGGGTTGCCATTTACAACTCTAAGCCTAGATATTTTTTGTTATAAATGGGGGGTTTGTTTCGTAGTACAACAACGTGGTAAGTCTATCAACTACCACCATGATGACACTCTTTCCTTTGGAATTGGGTAAACCCGTGATAAAATCCATTGAAACCTCCTCCCAACGTTGACTTGGAATGGATAAAGGTTGTAATATACTTGGGGTCTTAATTGTTTCAACTTTATTTTGTTGGAAAGAAAACATTCCACCACAAACTTTTGAAAATTAGATTTAAGGCCATCCCAAAAAAATTCCTTCTTAATCATCTTGTAAGTTTTTAAAAATATTGAGTGCCCTTCTAAGGGAGAGGTGTGCAATTCCATAAGAATATTTTGTTTGAGTTGGGAATTCTTACAAAGGTATAATCGATCTTTGTACCATAATGAATCCTTTTTCCTGCCAAATGTATCATATGTACTAGGGTCTTGTTGTAACTTTTGAATGAGTGCCCACGCTTCTTAATCATTATTCCCTTCATCCTTTTCTTCATTTATCCAATCTAGTTGGATAATAGAAATGGCACAAAGAAATTCTTCCGCACCCTCATCCTTTCTTGAGAGTGCATCTGCAACAACATTTTGCTTCCCTTTTTTGTAGATGATTTCAAAGTCATAACCCAACATCTTTGTGACCCATCTTTGTTGCTATTATGAAGATAATGTTTGTTGTAAAAATTATTTAATACTATCATGATATGTTTTTACCCTTAAGTGTCTTCCCATTAGGCAAGGTCACCACTTCTTAAGTGCATTTAGTATTTCCAACATTTCCTTCTCATAAATAGCTTTTTTTAAATACTTTCCTTTGATTGGATGACTTTCAAAAGAAATGGGTCTTTATTCTTGCATTAAAACAACACCAATTCCATTTCTTGAGGCATCACACTCCACAATAAAGGTTTTTGTGAAGTCTTGGGTAGCTAAGACCGGTGCTTGGCACATTGCCTCTTAAAGATGTTCAAAGGCTTTCGTTGCTTCTGGAGTCCAAGAAGATCCATATTTCTTCAGTAATGTTGTTAGAGGTGCTGATATTCTCCCATGATTCTTAACAAACTTGCGATAGTAACCTGTCAACCCGAGAAATCCTTGCAATGCTTTATGGATGTGGGGATTTTTCATTCCTTAATGGCTTTAATTTTTCTACGGTCTACCTTAACACCTTCGTGAGATACAATATGACCCAAATATTCCACCTCTTGTACTCCAAATAAACATTTGGAGGTTTTTGCATCTAATTGTTTCTCCTTGTTAGGCCCCTATACTAATAGTGTAACCCATTATTGTTATTAGTACAACCCCCTTATTATATTGATGTACCCATGTAGTGCCCATATTGTTACTATTGTGCCCCATAGAAGCCAAAGATTTGATACCAAATGTTATGAAACTAGCTCACAAAAGATAGAAAAGATAGTTGAACACCTTAGAATTTAGTCTCTTCGAGGGGGCAACCTCCTTTACATTACACAAATGAAAAATTCTTGGATGATACAAATGAAAAGACCTCCTTTCTATATATAGGAGTCTAAGGGGTCATAATATAATCAGAGTCGACATAACAATAATAATGTAAGGGCACAATAATAACAATAGTGGGCTTCTATGGGGCACAATAGTAACAATATGGGCACTACATGGGTACATCAATATAATAAGGGGGTTGTACTAATAATAATAAGGGGTTACACTAGTAAAATAGGGGCCTAACACTCCTCCAATAGTTTGAGCACTCTATCAACATGCTGGAAATGATCCTTCCAAGACTTGTTGTAGATTAGTATATCATCAAAAAATACAAACACAAATTTTCTAAGGAAGGGTTTGAAAATGAAATTTGTCAAAACTTGAAATGTAGAAGGTGCATTGGTAAGGCCAAAAGGCATGACCAAAAATTCATAATGAAACTCATGATCTATTTTGTCTTTCAACTACAAAAGCATCACCCTATAGTGGGAATTTAATAGGTGGTTGATTCAACCATTCTTTGTATACTTCCTCTTTGAATCTTGCTCTTAATGCAATCTTCTCTCGAGTTGACATTGCAGCGGAGTGAATCTATTTTGTCTTTCAGATACAACATTTTTTTATGGGGTGTTAGCAATAATGAATAGTCTTCTTATGCCATATTCTTCATAGAAGATATTAAACAAATTTGAAGTGAACTCCCCACCCATGCTAGTGTTAGAAACATAGACAATATTGAGAGGGGAGTGAATCAATATTGTATAATTTTAATAATCTCTTTCACTAGTAAAGAATACTAGGACACCAATAAACACTTAAAAAATTGAGCTAACCCTCGAGGGTGAAATAATTTGAAGTGTTGCAATTATAAACTGTTAGGTCCCTATAATGTTAGTGTATTCCTTCATATTTATTGTGTAGCCCCCTTATTGTTATTTTTGTGCCCATGTAGTCCCCATACTATTTTTATTGTTCCCCATACAAGCCCACTATTGTTATTGTTGTGCTCTTACATTATTATTGTTATGTCAGATTTGATTATATTGTGACCCCTTAGACTCCTATATATATAAATTAGCTTTTGTCATTTGAATCATAAAAGAATTGTTCATTTATGTAATGTAAACGAGGTTTCCCCGTCGAAGATGATGATTTTTAAGTTGTTGGTATATCTATTTGTGAGCTCATTGCATAACATAAACACTATAAGTAATTTGTATTTTATTTATATATTTATTATGATGATCTCATAATAAAGTGGTCAATATAAGTTTACTAGCCTCATTTCTTACCTTTTAAAAATAATGGTATCAATTATATATAACCATTTTATTTATGTGATTGTGTTAGTTAATGACATCCTTGATGATTAGTAGAATATGGCTAAATTATTGTTAATCAAAGTTGACTATGGTTGAATATAGTTGGTGAGAATTGATTGTGTTTAATTATCGTAGGGAATGGTTGACTAACACCCCCCGCCCCCACCCTCATATATGAGGGTGGGGGCGGGGGGTGTTAATGTGCAATATGGTTTAAAATAGTTAACCATGATTAATGAGAGTTTAACATAGTTATGAATGAAAAAAAAATGATGAAATTTGATAATGATTCTTCATAAATAACAAACTTTAACCATATTTAATTAAACATTTAATATTTCATGTCCACATGAAAAGGCCTCTCACAATGGTACAAACAATTCATGTTTACTTGTAGTTTCCTCAATGTTGGCTTGTTGGGGCCTGACCCAGGTTCAGAAGTGATTTAGCCAAACAAATCCTGCACTACTGGCCCTTTTGGCAACAATCCATGGAGCGCAGACTGAAATCTCACTTGAGGTAGTAGGGGAGGGTGATGGAACCAGGTTTAGGCACCCTTGGGATGTCTTGATGTGGTCTCGATGGGTCACGAATCGATCTGCGCCCTCACGCCACTCTACATTATTGTCAAGCTTTTGCGTAGATCCGCACTACTGTTTTTTATTATTAATGAGTTATTACAGATCTGATCTCCTTCTTACAGTCTTTAAGCAAACATTTAACAATACTAACCAGTGCGTGCAATCATGAATAACCATAAATTCAAAACATAAGCAGACAAATATATTCGCGATAAAACACACAATTGATTCAGAAACTCACATATTTATTTATCTTCTGTCAATATAACCAGATCCACCCCATGCACTTAGCTGCAGGGGTCTGTGCACAGCTACGGACTCTACCAGGCCTCTACGCACACAACTACAGAGCCTCTATCTATCCACTAACACCCTCGACTCAGACTTACAGATGAAGAGAGAATATTGCCTTCATAAACCCATAACATTAAGATCAAAACCAAAAACTGACTTCTAACCATAAAGCCTTGCTCTATTTATACATTTCCATGGTCCACGGACCCTAGGTAGGCTGACTCACTTTCTATTTTCTTACATTATTTTTCAGGTGGACAACCCTTTGATTTGACTCATTACAATTCGCGCTCCATGCACTTTGCGAAGATTTTACCATACTATTACCCAAAATTGTGGACTTTAAGCCCCAAAACCATTATGCGGGGCCTCTGCTACCCAAAAAGCCCCCAAAACAATCATCGTGACTCGTCTCGAGTCACTCGGTTGGTGCGGCAATCTTCGCACAGAGGTCATTAAACAAATTTTGCGCTTCGCTTACACTTGCAACAAAATCTTTCGCCATCTATTGTACCTATTCTACGCGAGCCACTGATGCATCAGTATCATTTTAAGTTGCTTGCCTGGGTTCATATACTGCATGCATGTGTGCCATCTTTCGCTCGATGGTGGTGGAACCCGCAAATGCCTCATCAAGCCAAGGTTGGATGCATTCTTTAATCACTGCTTCCTTCTACCAAGCGGCATCAACTTGTATCTTGAGAACCTGGGCCTCCCTCATCTTGGCCAAGTGCTGCGTAATAGCAATCGTCTGCCTAGTCCCCCTGAAATTAACATAGGCTAGTTGTAACTCCCTTGCTTCTGTTTCCAACTGCTGTAAGGTTGGGTCTTCCTGTAGTGAAGTGACCATAATAAGTGACTGATCCAAAAAGTCGGTGTACTCCTCCATGGCATGTGCTATTGTTTCTCGTCCAGATTAAATGATGCCTTTCTGCTACTCTATGACCTCTGGTGGTGTAGAGGGCTATGATTTCAGTTTTAGTTCTGTGATCTACAAGTTGAGGGCCAACTGGATCCTCGTTACTTCTTCCTTTGCTTCGTAGAACCCATTGGCCAACCTGTGGATCCATATGCCAATAGTTAAATCTACCACAATCTCGAGCTTAGGGGCACGACAACATGCTTCCCCCACAATTTGCTCCAACTACCGATTTTATGCAACTGTTTCATCACGTTGGAGGCTCAACTGCTCGATATTAACTCGCTACTCACTAAGGACCTGCACCGCACATCCTTCCCTAGCACGGAGCTAAGGTTGTTATGCTTTCCTTCAGCTAGTGTAATCTCTCGCGGGGTAGGGAAGACAAATTTAATGCAAGCCTCGTAAGCCAGCCTACGACAGCTCTGTCCTCCGCGTTGTCTTCTGTTAATGCTCCTGCCAGGAATACGATAGCATTAGCCATTTTGGCCTACAACAGCTGCTTAGTTGCTGACATACCCATAACTCCATGCATAACGACTCTTCCCAGCTACGAGGCCCATGCTCCGAGTTCCTGCAGCTGCACACTAAGCGCCCCCAACACAGTCTTCTACTCTGTCATGGCCTCGTCGAGCGTTTCCTGAGGGAATTTGTGAATTGTATCCCTTATGTCATATAGGTCACCTTCGGTCAATGTGATAAGTTCCCTGTCCAATTTAGACACCTTATTCTTCTTTCGTGACTTTGACCGTTCTGTCGACCGTGGTCGTTTTAAGGGCAAACTAGTGGTGGTTGGCGCCACACCTTCCATCCTTGTATCCGTACCCGGCTATGTGGTCACATTCGGGTCACTTTCATCCTCTATCGTAGCAGCTCCTCCTGCTTTCACTTTTCCTATAGAAGCCTGCGTTGCCTCCCGGGCCGCCTGTACCTCCACAGTGTGTTGTTCGTTTCAATTCTGTTGTGCTAAGTGCTTGGCCTCAGCCTTCTGTTTTTGGATGGTGCTCTCACCGTGCCCTACCGTATCTGGTCTGCGCCACTCTGGTGGCCAGGTATCCAGCACCGCAAAAATAACCTCATCGATAGCAATGAAGGGAAGTGTGGTCCACATCTGTTTTGGATCCTTGCACGCCTGGATGTATACATGGTGCATATCCACCTTAAAATCAAATATGTTCTTCACACTATCATATACCTTGGTAGATAAACAAGGTTGTTGGTTGATCCATTGTCATATGTTCACGTCCGTCAGTATCCAAAAAATATTGACATCTTCGATTCTAGCAATGTCCTTCATTACCCAAAGCGATGCGTATTTTTCGGCCTCTGGCCAATCTTGGTCCAGGGAAGGAAATTGACTATCTTCGGGTAATTCACTTGTAACCATTAGGATGGATAAAATCAACCATGCATAGTGGAAGGTCTTACCCTCTTACTGGGCCTACCTGCAGTTGGTCAACAATTCGTCATAGAGAAACTACACCTAATTGATCCATTCCCCTTCTGTGTGTTTCTCAGCTAATGCGACGACCATTGCTAGGACCTCGTTGCCTTGGCATTTCCTCATCACTTTTCCTGCCAGCAAGTAGGTAGCAATGCAGACCCCTTTGTCCTAAATACTAGCAATAGCATACCCTCTATGATTTTTTTCCAATTTGTATTTCTTTTTCAGGGCTTCCATTGTCGTCGAATTTCCACTCATATAAACTATTTCCACGGGGTCCCTTCCTTCATAGGGAAGCCAAGAGATCTTATGAATGAGCTCCATCATGATGGGAACAAGTTTTTGTATCCATAAGTACCCATCATGTACCAGGTAGAGCAGTTGTTTGATGACCAATATTGTAATGGGGGGCCGACGAAAGTGTGGAATTGACAAGAGGTAGAGTAGCCCAGCCTCCTCCACCTTTTGCAGCCATTCATGCGGCTATAGTGTCGTCACACCCCCCTCCGTGCATTGCTCCATCAATTTGCTAGTTTCCAAATGGGGAAACTTCTTTGTATCTACAAGGTCCCAGTCTTCAAATTTCATAGTAGGGATGAGGTCGGTCACTGTTCCTTCAAATGGAACCCATTTAGGGAGAGACGGGGTGATGAGTGTGCTATCAATGGCATCTAAATCTTTAGGTACCTTGGTCGTCCCTTTCCTTGGAGGAACATACTTAGGCTACTTTGTTGGAGCTCGTACTAGCTGGATATCTTCTTCCATCTCTTCTTCTGGTTCTATTTCTTCGACAAAGGTTAGAGGATCCTCTTCCTCTTCATCGCCCTCAATAGTAATGGTTTTACCTTTTTCCTCCATCGACAATTTGCAAAATCGCGGATTTCGGGGAGACATCCGGACCGGTCTTGCTACTTGTGGGTTCTTCTTGGTCCGCGGCATCCTAGGTGATTTAGTCACTTTGGCTATCCCTCCCATATGTGACATAGAGCTTTGTGTAACGTCCTTGGTTGTGGATATTGACCTAAGTAGGGACTCATGTATTACCTTTGGCAATTCTTGAAACCATGGGCTTCCTTTTACGACTACCTCATTCATCCTGTGCCTCTCTATTCAAACCCATAACAACTTACTATGTAAGGGGTCAAAGAGTGTGTGGTAACACCTGTGCTTTATATAACTTTTTGACTTTATATTATGCTATGCTCCTCATTCATGGCTCATTAATGCGATTCTGGTGGTAAATCCATTCAGCCCTGTGTCTTAATGGCCCGCCACCCACTCCTTAGTGTCTTAAATGAAACATCTTGTCATGAACAGTATCGGCAATGGTCACCTTCCATCCTTCCTATGCGGCAGCATAGTCCTTAGTATGCGGACACGTTCTATGCTTCCTACTGGCCCTATGTGCCACGTACGAATCATGCAACCTTCCTGCATAATTCTTTGTAGTCCTATGTCCTCTTTCAACTATGTGGAGTGCTAAGACTGGGCCTCCTACAGATAGTTAGGTGGTCACACCCCTCGTGCAAGACATCCTCTTCCCTGCTAGCTCGAGCTGCAGGCACCCTTCGCATACCTTTGAATCAAGTAGCGCATTACATTTTGTGCTTCCTTGTTCGGTAGGGTACGATCGCAACCATGATAGCAGGGTCACGACTCATTCTAGTATCATAGGAGGGCTAGCCAGGTCTGGTTCCCTTATTCTTACATTCGCTCGGCCCATTTATGTGACTCCTATTTTTATTTTTCCAATTTCTTCATCTAGCCTCATGCTTTCCCCCTTAGCCTTGCCCCCTCTTCCTCAAGCTCACGAAGTCTCAAGCTGTCGCACCGAATGGCTTCCTGCAACTTTCGGGTCCCTTTGTTTAGGTCCTCTCATTTAGGTTGAACTATAGGGGCAGTTGTTACACTGAAATTTGTCACCATGACTATCTGCAGTTAATATGGCTCCATCAACAGTCATACTATCCTCCTTGGCAAGCCTTATACCTCTGCTCTCCATTTCAAACTTCAAGAAAGAGAAAAAGTCATTAAAAATCATGTTTATCTCTCGGTACGCAGGTTCTCTCTACCTTACCTGCATGTACGCATCCCAAGCTCATTGTACCTACGTACTTGTACGCTCTGTAAGTCACGGGATGGGTGCGTACTCCTGTAAAGGTCAAAAGGCGCGAGTTTCATCTTTAAAAAGTTACTTGTGGTCATTTCTAGAGCATTCTAGAAGATTGTTTGACGTGTATTGAGCACCTCCAGATGGTTCATGCATCCCTATGAAAGAGGAACTTATCCCATCAAGAGAGGAACTACCCCATCCGAAAGAGGGGAGTATCCCATTGATGTTGGACCTAATTAAATTCCTCTAGAACACTATAAATACAGGCATTGGGCCAGAGGAGGGGAGGTTGAAAGCTGAACATTCCAAAGGGTAGATGCTGCTGGAATTAGGACTTCCTTGTAGAAGCTTGTGAGGAGAGATTCACATCCTTTCTTGTTTCATTTGGAAGTGGGTGAGCTTATCAAAGTAAAGGAAAACTCTTGCTGGACCCTGGGAGGAACTTGCACAACACCAAGGCTCAGGTTGTAATGGTTTCTTTTGTTTCCTATTAATACAAATAAGTCCATTCTTCTCAACAATTTGTTATTAATTAGTTGTTTCATATACTCCTTGTTCTATATGTTGAATATGTTTTATTTTACGGGATATTCAGGTGCTATGTAATTGTTTGATTGTTAGTGAATGAAGGTTTCGAAGTGAAGGAGGAGCTCATCCGGATCGACGAGGCTGGACTACTACAACAGCGTTGGACTACATGTAGGATCTAAAACACTTGATTTCTCGTGTGATAAATGCATTAGAGAAGGATTGCTCTTAATTGTCTTGTTTGTCACTAGAAAGTCTTAGGCTTCTAGGGAGGTTGGTTTTGTCCGCAAGATTAACTCTTTCTGCATGACAAATTGGCGACTCCACTGGGGTCTTAGGTTTCATATATCCGATCCCATTAACGGATTGGGTATCGAATATTGTCTCGGTTAACAAAAAGTAGGGAACAATAAGAATCTGTATTGATTATAGGGATATAAATCGAGCTTGTCCGAAAGACAACTATCCAATGCCCTATATCGATCAAATAATTGATGATTGTGCCGGAAGGGAAATGTTTTCCTTTATGGATGGCTTTTCGGGCTATAATCAAATCAATATGCTACCTGCTGACCAACCAAAAACGACATTCATTTGTTCGTGGGGAACATTTGCTTATTGCAAATTACCCTTTGGACTTAAGAACGCTGGAGCCACTTTTCAACGGGCAATGTCTTATGCATTTCATGACATCAAACACATTGTGCAGCCATACCTCGATGATTTCCCTGCTCATTCTTTACATCGAGCTGATCACCTTGTCCACTTACGAGCAATATTTATGAGGTGTAGGCATTATCGTATTCGTTTAAATCCACACAAGTGTGTGTTCTGTATAGAAGCGGGTCGATTGCTCGGATTTTTTGTTTCCAAAACCAGCATTTGCGTCGATCCCTCGAAAGTTGAAGCAATCATCAAATTGCCTCCTCCTTCGAGTTTGTGCCAACACCAAAGTTTGCAGGGGAAAGCAAACTTTTTACGCCGATTCATTCCAAACTACGCCGAGGTCACTAAGGGTTTTATCCGGTTGTTAAAACATAATGCTCAATTCTTTTGGGATGAGATTGCTCAACAGTCTTTTGATACACTCAAGCACGCGTTGACCCATGCACCGTTGCTGTATCCTCCCAACTACAACCAGATTACTTCCTATACCTCGCAGCTTCGCATTCCACTATTGGAATGGTGCTAGTCCAGGAAGACGAATTCGGAGCGGAACATGTGATATATTATCTTAGTCGGACCTTAAATCCAACTGAGTTAAAATATTCCCATGTGGAGAAATTGGCTCTGGCAGCTGTTCAAGCTGTCCATCGTTTCCGTCACTACATTTGACTTCGTAAAACTACAGTGATTTCGGATTGCAACCCTATGATTTATATTTTGACTAAACAATTGCTAGGGGGCAAGTACTCTAAATGGATCATTATCCTGCAAGAGTTCGATTTGGAGTTCGAGAAATCCAAGTCTAAGAAATCCTTAGTTTTCGTGGAGTTAATGTGTGATTTCTCGCGTGCTGACACGGAGACTGTGGCAGAAGAGTCCATTGTGGATGAATCTTTGTTTCTCATCAGCACTTTAGATGCGTGGTATGGAGATATAATCATCTATCTCCAGACCCAATCCTTTCGACCTGAACTTTCAAATTCGGAGCGTCGAAAAATTCGATTCTAGTCCCAACAGCTTAAAATTGTTGGAGATACTCTTTATTGCCATGGGGCAGACTTGGTTTTTCGACGTTGCTTAACTCACGAAGAGGTTGAGAGGGTTTTGAATGACTTTCACTCTGGAGCGTGTGGCGGTCATATGTCTGGGTATGCCACAGCCCAAAAGATATTGCGCGCTGGCTACTTCTGGCCATCTTTATTCAAGGATTGTATTACTGCGGTCCGAAAATGCCACAACTGTCAGGTGTTTGATCGAAAGATGCGCGCGCCACCTTCTCCTCTCCACCCTATAATTGCCATTGGTCCTTTCGCCAAATGGGGTATCGATTTTATTACTTGTAACCCTCACTCGGCTAGGGGGCATGCGTATATCATCCTCGCGGTTGATTATTTTACTAAATGGGCCGAGGCAATGCCTACATTCGAGGCAGACGGCAAGATAGCAACAATTTTCGTATTCAATCACATTATTGCTAGGTTTGGTGTCCCACAAGCGATCATCACTGATCATGGAGGCCATTTTCGAAACGTCATGATGACCAAACTTACAGGCCAGCTTGGTTTGCGCCATGATAGCTCTACTCGTTATTATCCACAAGAAAACAGACTGGTTGAGTCTATCAACAAAGTTCTGGTTATCATGATCCGACTAATCATTGGTATTCATCGGTCAAATTGGCATAACATGTTATTTTCAGCGTTATGGGCATACCGAACCTCAGTGAAAACATCAACAGGGTTCACTCCTTTCCAGCTAGTTTATGGTTTGGAAGCTGTGTTTCCCATTGAATGTGAAATCCCATCACTTCAAATGGCTATTGAATTACTTCCCACTACGTCTAAAGAGGAGAAATGTTTATTATACTTAGCTCAATTAGATGAGACTCGTCGTGATGCTGCATTGGCAATCGAGACTCACGCGAAACGGATGAAAGCTCAGTATGATAGAAATGTGACCCCTCGAAATTTTTCGAAAGGAGACCTAGTGCTATTATAT
>APFE030210993.1:0-10860 GCA_000404065.3 Pinus taeda
AGGATATTACAGCGGACTTGCTGTAGGTTGTGTCTCTTCATTTTTGCTGGATAATAGAAAGGAAGGACTGGCTGTTCGAGGTGGACGTAGCCCAAACTGGGTGAACCACGTATATCTGTGTCTCTCTTGTTTTGTGCGTTTTCTGTGTTTATATTTCTGCAATATTTTATGTGTTGCATTGCTCCGTAATATATAATTTTCTAACACTTGCGTGGTTCAGGCCTCATCATTTGTAATCTCCAGGTCAGAGGGGGCTAGAGTACCCTCTTTTCGTGCATCCTCACTATCAGCGAAGGGAAATCTTCTGCCTCATGATCAAATTGATTATAGTACCAACATGATATCCTAGTCGGGTTCGTACAATCGTGGGCATAATGCCTTGCCCCTCTATAATTGTAACAAACTATCTGGTCGTGACCCCTTCCTCGTCCCATTACACCTCAACCCCAACCACACCCCTAAAACCCAATGCGCATCATCCTTTCATTTGGGTCGAGGGCTCGCGTTTCAGCCTGCACCCTACAGGCAAGAGTCTGATCCATCATTAGTTCATAGCTTCGGCAAGTGCATTTGTTATGGCCTACCAACCTACAAAAATTACAAAACAATTTCTCGGACATTTGCGTATACCTTTCCAGCAAATGACAATTATCTGTGGTGTGTTTTCTTCCTATCTAGAAGATCACACACCATAATACAGATGTCGTGCTTGGCCCTGCCTGTGCCTCTGGTCTTAATGGCATTGGCCTTCCCCCTACCAAGTAGTTCATGAACACTGGACAGTGTTGCTTGTCATGCCCTTGGCCTTTGCATTTTATGCACCATACTTCCTCGCACACCTCGAGCCAAGTTTTCCTATCCTATTTCAAACTTTGCATCTCCAGACACAGATTCTATAGTTGCACATGGATTTTTTGGACTCCCAACCCAGGGTATTGTATCGTTGTCTCATGCAATCTCATTTCCATCTCCAACACTTCGGCCTGGGTGGAAAGTTTTTTATGTGACAACATCATCCTTAAGTGTGGTGTAAGTGAGGCCACAAACCATGTGTGATGTTGTGCATTTGTTAATGTCATATTGGCTTCACGGATCATACTCTTCAGTCTTTGGTCCAGATCCTAGAGGGTCTCACCCAAGAGCATCATGATCTCCTTAAACCCAATGATTGATTGTGTCTCTGATTTTGGCCTGCTAAATTCCCTCTTCAGCGTGGTCTGGATCTCTGCAATTCTTGCGTTTGGGTGGTCATTAGAATGCTTGATATACCACATTAATGCGCAATCTTGTAGCTCTCTCACCAACATAGCCTTTTTAATATTATCTTCCACAATGCCATGTGCTTCCCATACTTCTCTTATCACAAATCAAAATTGGTCCAGATCTTTATTTCCTACTCCTCTGTACACTGACAATTTGATCGCACTCGTCATACTAAACTGTTCTGGTCGCAAAGGTGGAGTGGTTGGAGACGGAGGTGGGGGGGGGGTGCAAACAGGTGGTAGTGTGGGTGGGGGTGATAAACGTGGAATTTTCTATCTTATCAAACTGACCACAATTCTTAGAGAAACTTTCACGAGCTCCTCATTGCTTTGCCATGAGGGTGAAATGAAGGGATTGTTTTCCAACACCTCACTACTTCCGCTTCTATAGACCTTCCCACTTTGCGTACTCCCAAACATTAATTTACTTGCATAACCCGCATTTCACACAATAGCATCTTAATCCAACTATTCAAATATTTAATATACTTACCTCGTGGTCCCTTGAGAAAACGTCACTCTACGTCATTGTAGCTGATGGTTGTGTCTATCGTGAACTCAATGATAAATCCTCCTATTATTCAATCGAGCCAATGGTCCATCGATCGCACTATCCTATCTTTTGATGATTTTATTCTGTGCACTAGTTCTAGAGTCTACACTATTGGTTTTTCAATCCTACACCTTTTGTGACTGTCTACTAACTTCGGGATCCATTGATATAGCTCAGATAGAAAAGATGCAAATAAAATTTCATGGATTTCCATATAAAAGTAGTGCTCCAACCATTCTTCCTTAGATACTCGTGGATTTTTGTTCTCCTGTCCCGCGAACTCATGAATCTTCTTGTCCCACCATCATTTAATTTGTTTCTTCATTGGATTCCAGTGGCATGACATCAAACATCCTTTATGTAGATCCTGGTCCTAGAAACAAAACCATTTTTTGGCTTGTATGGGCTTGACTCAGGTGGAGAGGTGATTTATCGAAGAAAATCCCAGTACTACTAGCCCTTTAGGCAATAGTCAAAAGGGCACGAACTAAGCTCTTACCCGAAGTAGTGTGGGAGGGTGCTAGAACTAGGTTTCTGTACCCTGGGAATGTCTAATGGGTTTCTAGAGGTTCGTGGTTCGACTCGTCGCTATGCACACTTGTTATTCCTTCGTAACATATGTTGCTATTTCTGCGCAACCCTGCTCAGGGAATGACCCATATAATACCCAATTTCCTTGCTAATGAACTGATTACTTAACTTGTGTGTGTAAGATTTATGGTTATTATAGAATATTCAGCGATCATATTAGTGCATGCGATACATAAACTAATACGAACATAAAGAAGATAATGCACATCAAATACACAAAAATAAGAATCAACTTCTCTTTATTAATCTTCAATCCTGATTACAAACTCAACACCGCCCTATGCACTCAGCTACAAGGGTCCGCACACTCAGCTACAAACTCTACTAGGCCTCTTTGCACTCATCTACATAGCCTCTTCCTACTACTACGATCCAATACACTTAGAATCCTACTCTAAGCTTGAACCATTCCTTCGCCATTCACTTTATCATCTCCTCCGTTTAAAACTTAGAGCCTCACTCTATTTATACAATCCCATGGTCTGTGGACCATGGGTAGGCTAACATGACTTTACATTAAATTACATTACTTTAGGGTAGACAGCTCTATGACTTAACGTCTACTTCACGCTCCATGCTGCAATTCGTGGAGTCTTACAAAAGCTTTGACAAAAAATTGGGTTTTGAGCCCCAAAACATGTTGTGGGGGAATTCCATGCCCAACAAGACGCCAAAGGAACCATAAACATAGGTGAAAACCCCACAAGGCCCAACTGAAGCTCTAAACCATCCAGTGTAATCAAACATGATACCAAAAGAAAGGGACACCAGCGAGAACAAGTGTATTCACTAATGAGACACTTTAGATTCAGACAAGGACAACACTAGAAATGAAGTTGGGAAATCATCTCGAACTTGTCTCTTATGTCTAGTGTCAAGGCAAATGGTGAAAGGTCAAGGAAAAGAAGTGAAGAGCCTATATTTTCCCTTCATATGTATATTAGTTTGCTTACTGTATGTTTCTAATTATCATCACTCACGGACATGATGATGCTATGTTTCTTAATAGATGCAACATGCAATTTTGTTTTCGTTAATAAAATTACACTTTTTTCCATGGAAAAAAACAATACCATTGATAGGTTTTAAAAAATTGGAACCCAAAAACCACTAAATATAAATTCACTATTTCACCTTAATTTTATTTTATTTATTAACTTTATAATTTTAACTCATTTTGTTTTTCTAATTTTAATTTTAATTATATTTTTATGTAATGTTTCCAAGTCAAAATGTTTAATACAGAAGTACAATACATTACAACATATATTCCATACTTTCATGGAGAGAACCTCTTGCTACAAAGATGGCAGTAAAGCCCCCCCCTCCCAACAACTTTTGTGATTCACGTGTTTTAGAATTTGTTATTCTATTTTTAATATTGAAAACCTATCAAATGATCTATACTCCTTCCTCTCATTAGTTCCAAATATTCAAAACAATTGATGCAAAATTCCCTAGCTCTTATCTATATTCATTATCATCACTAATATTTACAACTACAAACAATGCCCCTAAATGTCTTGAAATGACCAAGATACCAACATTGAAGTTTAGAGTGCTCCTAATGTTAGAGCCCCCAAAACCATACAATAAATTTGGATTAGGAACGTTAAGAGAAATGTCTTTCTTAAATAAAGTGAATTAATAAGGAAGCTACTAAATTAATAAGGAAGCTACTAAAATTAATAAGTATCTTCTTCTCTTTATGCCTCCATGATATTCTAGAATCTGGCCCAATATCCATTCGAGAACTATGAAGAAATTTTCCAAATTGCAAGTCTTGTATGTGAAAATAATAGCTTAATAGGAGTTGATTTGCATGGACACAACAAGGTAATTCATGCACACCCTTCTCAATTTTCAAAGAACATCATTTAGTTTAGAATTGTATTTTTCGAGGAGGTTTCCTAGTTGATATACTACAAAAATCATCATCATATCCTACATAACAATATTTATTGTCTTTAACTTGTTTTCAATCAGTAACAACAAGAGCCACCTCTTCCCTATGTATGGCATCAAACTCCTCATAAGGATCCAAAATATCTAAATCCATTGCATCCCCAAATTTTAACCTTGTATGAATTACACTCATTCCTCCCATGAGAATGTGCATTATTTTCTAAATTCAAGCTTTTCTCCTTCATACATTCTCAAGAAATAATTTTTGGTAATACCACATTCAAAATTACTTTGTCTAAGAAAGATTTTTTGGTAAGACCTTATTCAAAGGAATGTGGTCTTACCATTTTTTTCTTGAGATACATTAGTATTCATATTTATTACTTCTTCTCTATCATTTCAATTCTAATTCCTATCATCTATTCCCTTCCACCCAAATTGGAAAGGAATTTGCTTGTATTTCAAGTGAAAAATTAAAAATAATAACATTATTATTGTTCATTCTTGGATTTGTATAGGTTGAATATGGGTGGCTATTATTATCACCACTTGGATACCATAGTGCATTGTAAAATGTTGGCAAGTATTTCCTTCTAACTATTTATTCCATCAAAATATCTTGCAATCACTTTGAAAATCCGAGTTTTTGCTCTCAAAAGTGTATTTTCAATGTAATGATAATCATAGAGTCAATGGAGGAGTAAATGATTCTCCGAGTTTCCCTTTTGTGTCACAAGTTTGTAGTAGGGATTTAGTTAAGGAAAATTGTTTCTCAATAATATCCTTGATCTCCTTTGCACCTGGTATTCCATCCCTTTGTAAAAATAATTTTCAAACATCCCATGTTGGTTATGTACAAGATACTTAATTTTCCTCGGTCATGGCTAAGATTTTTCTATACTTCTTTGTATTCTCATAGGGTTTTACTAGTTTTATAGGAGTGTCCTTGGTTTTGTCCTACGGACAAGTTATGCATCCCTTTGCATGGATCAACACATCATCATTGAGGCCCTCGCATGAAAACATTTTTTTGATCTTCTTATAAGTCTTCAAGAGTCCTTGATGTCAAAATTTGTTGTGGGTTATCTACAACATTTAATGTCCCCTTCTTGAGCATAGATTTAAGGATAGGATATATATTATCCTTATTGAAACTAACCTCATCCTCTATTTTGAACTTGTCATCTTGGACGAGAGCATCCATCAATTCACAAGAAAACTTGTTTTTTGGAATATTGTACAAGGAGGTAGGCTTTCTAATCTATCGTGATTAGGGTGAGTGAGCATGCCCCTAGTCTCCTAGAAAGTGCTTCATTGTCAACATTATTCTTGTACTTAGTACCAAAATATTGCTCGCTATTTTTATTGATTTCTTATTTGTAATTAATATATTTGGAATGTGGTTTTAGTTAATGTTTCATTGTATCTATGCATGTCCCTTTAATTTTTCCCTTGTCCTATTTAACTGACTCTTTTGGATGTACTCTTCAAGTTTCAGACTCTAATTTCGTTTTTTGAAACTTAAACTTTGATTGTTTCTGCTTATTTTTTCCATTATACTATTTTAACAAGTTTTAGAGGTATATTTTCTATTTCCATTGAACCTCGAGTTCTATGAGAGTAGCTAACTCTTCTGCTTAACTCTTTCCACCTTATTCATGCATTTAGTTCTTACTAATGTTTTTGGCTTTAACTACTAAAGGTGCCACTTAATTGTCATGTTTCCTCTGGCCCTACCTGCTGCCGAAAACATTGTCGACTCAACTATCCATGCCTAAACACATTTCTATAGGCCTAAGTTCCTTTGCGGCCCATTTTAATTTAATAGAGAAAATACTACCAAAACCATTGGTTTTTCCTTAAGATCCTTATGCTTCTGGAATTGAGCCTCTTATCGCTTTAACTCCATAAAATTAAAGGTTGTGACCTTCTCCCAAGCCTTGAGGCACATAGCCACTTTAAGAGCCCCCCTCACTTATTTCCATTTATAACCTATGCACCCTTGGTTCTCTACTCCATATACCTTCGTTTCAACGATAAGGGCATAGCTCCCTATCCCTACACTTTTTTTATCATGCACCAAAGGAATTATCTTGATAGGATCTTTCGACTTGTATTGTATAGTGGGGTCCACCCGCCATTTTCATTTGTTGTCACAATGCCCCTATGTCTCGATGCTTGTCTCCTAGTGCACCAAGCCCATGCCTCTTTAATAAGCTGCTAGTGTCATGTTGTTGTGTCGACGTGTCCTATGGGGACTGCCTGACCCCTTTTTATTTGGTTGTCTCTTTTTGTGCTATCATTGTTGGTGTGTCCCAAATCCCACTGCGTGAATCTTTTGTTTTTGCCTCCTTAATAAACAGTTGGGCTCCAAAGAGTGGGATGACATGAGGCTGATGCTACCTATCCCATGTGTCAACCAATGATTGGTGACATGTGTCACCCAAAAATGAGCCTTTTGGAAGGCCAAAAATTCCAAATATGACTATCACATGTCCATTGTTGATTGGGATATGATAATGCCATCACTTGTGTCATTCGGGCCAATAGTATGTTGCCACCTATCTTGTTATAGAGGAGAGAGAGAGAGTCTTAGAGGCATGTTTTGCACATATTTCCTTTATTAAAATTTTAAATGGTTCTCGAACATTTATTTTTCTTTACTCCAATATCATTCAGTCTGGCTATCCTTCACATGCTACTTTATTATTCCTCTAGGTTATTGTCGTTGGGGTAACTCTATTGGGCATGGTTGTGGTGTGGACACCAATTTAACCAATAAAACTTCTTTATTGTGTTTTGTCTCCATTCGATGTGCCACAACACCTACCACCTACAACTTCCTCGTTGTGCGCTATAAGGTTGTGTTGGGGTTGTACCATTGGGATATCTCCGCCAAGTGGGCTATGCTAGGATGGTGTCACCTAATAGCATCATCTCGCCCATTCCATCTTTTTTCTTAAACTTTGTGTGTTATTTACAATGTTTGTGGTACATTTGTAGTTACACTGGGGTTGCCAATTTTGTCACTATGTTTTGACCACTAGGTTTCGTTATTTTTCCAAACTTGGCTATGTGCCAAAATCCGTCCATCCAACTTGTTTATCTTTGCTAACTTTATTTTGAGTCAACATCTTTTACTATCGCTATCTTTTCATCTAAGGGGCCATTTTTGAGCTTCCACATATCACTGGAGATTGTTTACAAAGATCTTTCTATATAAGTGGCTTTCACGTTAATTTGAGATGATATTTTGCTAGGGAATAGGCTCCAAAGACTCTACATCATCACTACTACCATGTTGATCGTTAACCTTCTTATTTTTCCTCAAACTTATTCTTCTCAGGCATTATTTGATACCTCTTGACATCAAAGGACACCCTTTTGCCATCACCCTATTTACATCAATGAAATCATATTTCCAACATTCTCCCCCATTAGCATTAATACAAAAATGAAGGTCAAATGAAAAATTCTCATCAAATATGATTGTCTCTTTTGAGTATTTCTACCCCTAAGATTTACTTCTTTTATGCTTTGTTGCTTCTGCTAATGTGATGTTGTTGGTCATGTGTGGTTGGATTACTAGCACCTATCCTTTTATTCTTTTGTTTGATCACTGTGTATCTCTAATTTGTCCCATTATTTCTTTGGTCTTTTATCATTATGTATGTCTCCATGTATCTCTCCTCTTTTCCTTCATTTGTTTTGATCGCCATGTATCTCTCCTATTTTCCTTTTTTTCTTTGATCACCATGTATCTCTCCCCCTTTGACATCAATGGGAAAGACACCAACACGCTCCCTATGTTAAGAAATTTTCTTTGTCATGTTGATCATAACGTCCTAGTATCTTCATCTTGATATACTAAAACTAGAGTAGTTTCCTTTCATTCTCTTGATGTAAGAGGTAGTGTAGGAAGGCGAGAGGAGAAAAACCCAATATTTTTCTGAAATACTCAAACTATTCTCTAGGAAGTGGCTTGGTGAAAATATTAGTAGCTTGCTCTTTCTTAGTCACATACTCCAGTGTTACAATCGGATTGGCAACTTTCTCTCTCACGAAATGATACTTGTTTCGAATATGCTTTGTCTTCGAGTGAAAAAATGGATTCTTTAATGTGATTATTGCACTTGTGTTGTCACAAATAATGGGAATAGGCTTATCATACAAAAATTTCACATCCTTCAAGGTCTTATTCATAAAAAATATTTGATTGTAACAAGAATATGTTGAAATGTACTCAACATCAGTTGTAGATAAGGAAATGGAAGCTTGCTTCTTTCTCAACCATGAGACTAGTAATTCCCCAAGAAAGAGAGCACCAACACTTGGTCTCTTTCAATTATCTACATCACCTACCCAATCAACATTAGTATAAATAATGGATGAAAAAAATTTACCTCTTGGGTACCATATTCCATAATCCGTTTGGTTCTCTGATATATCTAAGAATCATCTTTCTTTCTAGAAGATTCCTTTGTCTAGGAGCTGCTTAGGATCTTCCAACTATAGAAGTTTCCTACATGATGTGTAGTCTCAAAGTTGCCAAATATAAGAGGCTTTCCAATAATGGATCTATATAAAGTTTTGTCTACTACTGGAGATTCATCCATCTTGCTAAGTTTGCAAACTATCACCATTAGAGTGCTCACTAAAGAGAATTATTCCATACCAAATTTCCTTGACACTTCTTTGAGATACTTGTTATGAGAGATAAGAAATAATTTATGGATGTACATAATATGAAATATAATAAATATGATAGTTTAACAAGCATGGACATCACAAACTCACCCTCCATACTTGTTGCAAATTGTTATGAAGCCAGATCAAGAAAATATAGAAAAGATAGATCAACGCCTTAGAATTCAGCCTCTTCAAGGGGGAAACCTCCTTTACATTACATAAATGAACAATTCTTGGATGATACAAATGAAAAGACCTCCTTTCTATATATAGGAGTCTAAGGGGTCATAACATAATCAGAGCCTACATAACAATAATAATATAAGGGTACAATAATAACAATAGTGGGCTTCTATGGGGCACAATAGTAACAATATGGACACTACATGGGTACATCAATACAATAAGTGGGTTGTACTAATAAAAATAAGTGGTTATAGTAGCAGTATAGGGGCCTAACATGCCCCTCTCCTTCAAAAAGTGTTGTCCTCAATGCTTGAGTAGTTCTTGATGATTCTGTATAAAATTCTTGTCCTCCCATGTGGAATCTTCAGTGGGTAAGTTCTTCCACTTGATGAGATACTCTAAAATTGATTGATTTCATAGCTGTGAGGTTCTTATTTCTGTGACTGCTCCAGGTTCTAATATGATTTTTCCTTCCTCTTCAATTTCTGGCAATATTGTATGAATTGGGATCTTTTGCAACTTTTGAATAAGTGGCCATACTTATTCGTCCTTCTTCCATTCATCCCTTGCTTCGTTTATCCAATCTGGTTGGATAATATAAATAGCACAAAACAATGCTTCCACATCCTCATCCTTGAAGAGTCTTCCCATTCGGTAAGGTAGCCATTTTTTAAGTGCATGTAGTATTGCCAACATTTCCTTCTCATAAATAGCTTGCTTGAGATGTAGCAGTAAAAATACCCAATCACCTACATCAAAACATTTTTCACTATGATGTTGATCTACCTGTTGTTTCGTTTGATTTTTCATCGAAGTGGCATTATCCTTTAAAAGTTGGAGAACTTGTTGCTGATGCTCGTTGTGATCTTTCACTGCTTGAACCTTTTTCTTCTTGATATGTCTTTCTATCTCTAGAGTTTGGGGAGTGGTAATTTCTTTCAATCCTTGACAAGATATGGTCGGATTCATTTCTTGATGCTTGATGTGATCTTTCACTTCTTGAACATTTTTCTTCTTGATATGTCCTTCTATCTTCATAGTTTGAGGAGTGGTAATTTTGACCAATGAATTACAACATGTGGTTGGATTAATTTCTTCTTTCTCGATGTGATCTTTCACTTCTTCCACCTTTTTCTTCTTGATATGTCCTTCTATCTTGAGAGTTTTAGGAGTGGTAATTCTTGCCAATGCTTTACAAGATATGGTCTGATTCATTTCTTCTTTCTTTGGGGTGAAGTTCTGGGATATATCCTCTTCTTTTGATGTTTCTTGATCCTTTTCTTCCTCCTCTTCATATTATATGTAAAATAATTCCTTCTCATCACACTTATGACCTTTAGTGCATTTGCTATCACAATTGTAACAAAGCCCTTTTTCTCTTTTTTTCTTCCAATTGTTGTGGTGTAACCCTTGTAGGTTGTGGAAGGCTAGGAGAAACAACACTTCCATATTTATAGTTGTGAGGGGTATGCCTCCTGGTTTCCATAATTTTGCTTTCCACTATGTCACAAAGCCCTTTTACTCTTTCCAATTGTTGTGGTGTTTCTCTAAAGAAGGTGTTGCTCTTTTTGTCCTCATAATGTGATATCATTTCCTCCATGAAAATTGACCACGTAACAAGTTGTTTACGAGAACAAAGCCCTTCATACCATAAAAATTGATCTGGTTCTAAAT
>APFE030211003.1:0-13346 GCA_000404065.3 Pinus taeda
TCTTAGCTTCTACATCTTTCCTTAAACCATCCATCTTAGATTCTATTGCTTTTTGTGCAAGTGACACTTGTTGCACTTGTTCTTGTAATTTTGATATATCATGTAGCATTTCTTCTTCTTCTTCTTCATGAGTCATGCTAGAGCTTTCAGGTTCCTTACTAGGTGTTTGCATTTTCTTTCCTCGGGGCATTAGTTACCGATAATAATTCTCTACTATGCCCTTTGAATTTCTTCAAAATAAATTTCAAACCAATCTTAAGAAAAAATTTAAAACAATCTACACACCTTTTTTCACTTTGTAGGAGCTCGATATTGCCTCTGATGTATCTCTGTACATTCAAATCATCTAGTTCTGAAATTATGACCTGCAGTAGCCCTCTGTGTCCTCTTTACAATGGCACCAGTCTGATCCAAATTGGATTCTCCAAGGAAGAGTTATGTGAAATCTCCCACAGTGACCTGATTATGGACTAGTTCAGTAGGGCAAAATTGTGTGATGTGCCACGCGTCCCTATTTCATCTTTTGGCTCTAAAAAATATATACAAGAAACTATAGTCCATCCTCTTTATGCACCTTCTTACGAAATTTCAATCCAATGCTCAGAGAAAAATTTATGATGATTTCCCCAGGTCACCTGTTTGGAATGTAATTCAGAAGTCTACAAAAAGAACAACTTCCTCATATCATATCGCCGCAAATATAGTGCAAAAAGCTCTGAAATTCGAACCTGAGATTCAGCGCGATGTCTTCTCAAATGGGTTTTTTTTAGCTTCTGAAACGTCGCAGAAACAAATTACAGCGAAAATGCCACGATGACCTATTTGGAGCAGCGAAACCCTAGAATCCAAAGCTCTGATACCAAATGTTATGAAAACAGCTCAAGAAAAGATAGAAAAGATAGATTATCGCCTTAGAATTTAGCCTCTTTGAGGGGGAAACCTCCTTTACATTACATAAATGAACAATTTTTGGATGATACAAATGAAAAGACCTCCTTTCTATATATAGGATTCTAAGGGGTCATAACATAATTAGAGCCGACATAACAATAATAATGCAAGGGCACAATAATAACAATAGTGGGCTTCTATGGGGCACAATAGTAACAATACGAGCACTACATGGGTACATCAATATAATAAGTGGGTTGCACTAATAACCATAAGGGGTTACACTAGTAGTATAGGGGCCTAACATATTCTCTATAGAATTAACCAATATGAGTTTCTCGTCAGGCTTCTATGGACCATAAAAGTTTGTGATTAGATAAGATTCCCTATCCCCCATGGGCTAAATAACCACTGATAAATAATTCCTGGATGCTTCAGCATCCACTATGCCTTTTCTTTGAGGATTCCAAAATGTGACAACCTCCTACTGTTTTGTCCACTTTGACTTCTAGAAATTCATATCTATCAAGCCATTTGCTGTGTATTTCTCTTATTTTTTGAATTGAACATTTAGTTTTCTGGACGAAAATCATATCTGGAGTTTCTTCTTTCATTCTATTATTTAGATTCCTTTGCTTCCTTTTACTTCCTAGACCTCTAATTTTCCAAGATGTAAGCTTCATTAGGAAAGATTTGTAAAGGAGTAGCTGGTTAGATATCTTATATTACCTAAATCTATCATCAGTTTTCCACATTCTATCAGTAACTCATTTTGTTTCTTTCTACCTTTTTTCCTTCCTGGGTTTCTAGGAGTGAGTCCTGATTTGGTTTTCAAGGTTTTCACCCCTTCATTGTCCTGTCTCTCAAGGCTTCCTTTACCTCCCAATCCTTTCTGAGTTCTCCATAGAAACAATTGATGCACTCTATTAAAATCCTCTTGAGGTAATGAATCCATAGCTTCCGTTGTGCCCTGTTTCAGGAATTTTTCCAGATCTAGATGTTCTCTTTCAAGAATATCTAGCAGCTCATGATCTTCCATTTCGACCTCACTCGGTGTGATTTCTTGGTCCCTTTCAAGTTCCATGTTACTCATTATAGTCTCCTTTTTTTGGTTGATATCCTGTGTCTCTTCAAGATTTTCTCCTTCATCTTTCTGCCCTGGGCTTTCCTCCATGTCCTAATTTACCTTTGTTAACTCCTCTTCTTCTTCTAGTGTCTTCTATCTATTCTAGCTTGTCTGCTTTTCCTCGTTGTGGTTTTTTTTGTGAACTTTTCCCTACTTTACCTCTATTTCCCACCTTGTGAAAGCTCTCAGTTTCTTTCCCTACTAAGGCTTTACTTCTTTTTTCTGTGATGTTGAAAGGGTAGTCCCTGAAAAGATGTCCATGTTCATGGCATTTGCGACATCTAAAAGGAATATGTTCATAATCCACTGCTTGTACCCATTCTTCATAAAAAAATTCCAAGATGACTTCATCTGATAGAGCTCCAAATAGGTCCATCTCCACACATATATGGGCAAAGGAGGTGTACTTTCCCTTTCTAGTTGCCTCATAAATTTTAACAAAACAACCAAGTTTATTTCCTATTGTTGATAAAGATTCTGGTTGCCAGTAATCTAGAGGTAAGGAGTAGAGTCTTACCAAACCGAGACCGCACTGAAAGTCTCACACTCCGGGACAAAATTCATCATGCAAGGCCGCATATAGAGGCCTGCAGCTACATAGAAGTAGGGACCTCCTTCAAACGCCTGGTCTTTATCCTCAATATTAGTGAAGACTACATTGAAGAAACCCTTTGATCCTAGGTGTAGGGCTATCTCCCCTTTAGGTTTACAGTGATATTCAATCCATGCCTATAGCGCTTCCTTTGTTGGCCATAACCCCATGAATTTACAAATGATGGCGTAAGTCGACATGTGATCCCTATGCGCCTACAATGTTGGATCACTTAACACCACACTGGGTGTGATGGTGGTCTTAGGCTTACATCAACCATTCTGTTTTTTTCTTTCTCCTTTTTTATTCTTGTTCCCTTCTATTATTATGCTCATGTGTGCTCTCATTATTCCATTTCCATCCTCCTGAAAAACATTTTTCAACCTCTGGCGATTTCTTGCCACTGCTGGAGACTACCTGATTGTATGAGGGAGTGGCACTCCCCCGCTTGCGCCCCTCCATGGTGCCCAACGCTTGATGTATTTCTATAAGCCCTAGTTCTTACCAGTCCTTCCGAAAACAAGTCATCCACAATCCGTCGGAAGTTCAGATCTTCGTCCCCCATTTCTTTTCCAAAATTTAAATTAATTATGAGTAATGAATAATAAATGGATTCTAGAGATTTTATATATAGTAAATGTTCATTGTAGTTTTAATAATAGTTATATAAAGTGTTAACATTTATGTTAAAAATAGTTATCTCTTTTTAACATTCAATTGAATTAAAAATAGCTATTGATTAAATTAAATTAAGATATATATAAAACATTTTAACTATGAAATGAATAATAGGTTTTGAGGATATTATATTCATAGGTTGTAGTATTGAACTATAGTATTGTAACAAAGCATATTTACCAACTAAGAACATCCCTAATAAAATATAGATGGATCTTCGATCATTATAATCTTATTAATTATCTTTTTAATATATATAATTCTTTTTATAATTAATGTTAAATATAGTTAACTTTTATGATTTGTTTTTAAATTTTACTTTAACAATGTAAAATGTATGATTTTAACAACAAAAAATTAAAGTAAGCATGATTGAATTGCAAAAAAAAACATGATAACTATACAATTTTTTATGGATATTAATAACATAGAACTAAAACAAAATTATATAAAATTCATTCCATTATTAGTAAGAAGATTACTTAATCAAATCTCATTGTCTTAGTTTCATTATCCCATAGTTATGGAACATGTTTTTACATTCAATTTATGAACTAGCCCTAAGTTCATCCAAAAGAAATACATACTAATTAATTTTTTATAAATAGTATGCTACACGTTTATACTAGTTGTGCAAATCCATAATTTTACTAATCCAAACTAATACAATATATTGTACTAATTGCACAAGTCCATAATTTTACTATATCCCAACAAATAAAAATAAATTGTGCTACAAATTGAAGAAGACATACCCTTTGTATCCATTATTTCGATAGTGTGGTTGAGTTTTGATGGAAATCCATAATCATGTAAAAATACATGACGTTGGTGTTATCACTCAGATTTTCCCTAAAGTTGTAAGAAGAGGGAAAATGGTTCAAGGTAATCAAAAACCAACTTTTAAGAACAAAATCTAGCCAATATGTACTCAGAGAGGGCTTTCTCTTTAAGATTTAGCTTTGTTTTATAATATATTAGACTAGTTATGAAAGCTTTGGGGTTTTGATTGTATTTGGTGGTGGAATTCAGGAGCAGATGGATAGAACTGAGTATTTTAGGCCATTGGACTATGGAGTCAACTGAAAAATCGCTCAACTAGATTTGGATTTTCAATAAAGAATGGTTTCATAGGGCAAGATAGCTAAACAGGGAGCAAATGGTAATCTGAAAGGATGGGATGGATTTAAAAGGAAAGAATGGCAATTAAGAATCCTTCAACATGTTTTAAGAAGAGCGAATTTGGATGATCAATAATAAAAAGCAATTAAGACTTTCTTATTAAATGACCAAAATGATAAACTAAGAAGTAAGAGCAATTAAGAATTCCTTTCCTATGATAGTTTAGAAGAAAACATTTAAAATAAAAATGATTTTAAAAATAGATTGTGCTTAAGCACTTTCTGAATTATACTTTTTCATTTTAATATTCAGATATGAAACATAATTAAGATATTAAACAAGAAAACAATAACAAATGAATTATAGAATACTTATTTGTCTGGTGTTTGACACATGAATCCTGTGAAAAGTCCTTTGTATTATTTCTTCATCCAGCCAGTCATACAAAAATTGTCTAATAGTACTTCAATCCCAAAATAATCAGTCTTATAGAAATGTTTAAGAATCCACCCTCAATACTCCGAATGAGGGAGTATTTATACGAATATTTACAATAAAATATCTCTTAACAAAGATAGATATAATTTAGAAATCCTAACTATATGTTACATAAAGTAGAGACAGATGGTTTGGAATATAGAAGATAGATGTGAATTGATGGCTTGTTGTCCCTATTTTTGTGAATGAGCTGGAGGTAGGCCCTATGATGGAACATCTTATTGTCTTCCTTGTAAATCTGTGCTGGTTTTTCTGCTTTTCATTTTCTTACTGATATTCTTTAACATGTTCTGATGCTCTCTATCTGTTAGATCCTTGTTCACCATCTTTTACCACAATTGACTTTGGTAAATAATGAATTTTTTTTTTACTAAGGCAAATTACAAAATTTCTATCATATTCGTCCACCAATCTTCTTTTGGTTTTTTGGTCCTTTGAACTTTCTTGAAGATTTCATCAGTCTCAGTGTATTTGACAAAATTACGCTTAACTAGAAACATATATTTTATTTCATGTTCAACATATAAGAGGTTCTCTAGACTGCCATAGACAACTCTGCCTGTAGGTAGTGCCTTTGGTGTAGATGCACTAGTTGATGAGTTGGTTTGGTTATCTGGATATTGAGCAAACTTTTCGACATTGTGTATGTGTCTCATTAATTTGTCATTAATTACTAAAGGAATGGGAAGCCCTTTGCTCCATAAAATGCCAAATTTTTCCATGAAATCATTGATTTCTTCTTGCATGTTCTGGCATTTCCTTTCCAAATTCTGCATCAGAGACCTTTTAGTCAATGCCTTTTTGATTTCTAGAATAGTCCCGGTTCTATTTTCAATACCCAATTCTTCTAGCTGGTACTTATTTTTGCTATTCAAAAAATTTATTAGCCTGGTGGCTTCCTCAGGCTTCCTTCCTAATTCTTCCTTAGTTCTCTGGATTTCTTCAAGAGCTACTTTTACTAAATCAATCTATTCAAAAGTTATTTCTATTGATGGCCAAGCATCATTTATTGACTGAGTGATGTTGGTCCAAAGAATCTTCCTAATGTTTTCTAAGGGCTTGTCAAAGGTGAGGTCATTCTCTAATGTTTTTACCTAATGTGCTAACCCTTTATTCTCCCTTACCTTTTCAGCAAAATTTATTTTTGAAAGATCATATTTTTGTTCTAAGGTAACAAACTATTCTTTTACCTTCTGCAATTTAGAGACTTGGAGCTTCATCTCCTCCATTGACTTGATTAATTTTTTTTTGGTTAAACCTGAAGTTCCTTGTGTTTTTTTTGTTGGTGCTGTTCTTGTGAATGTACCTATAATTACTTATGCTGTAATGAAGGGGACATTTTGTGCCAGAGCTCTTCCAAGTGTTGAAGGGATTTCTGTGTAGACCACAGGTATCACATTTTGAGACTAAGAGGTAGACTCTCCTTGCTTGCTTTTTAAAAAAATTTCTAATTCCTATTCAGTCTCCTTCAATTGTTCATTTAGCTTAAGGACTAAGGCCATAATTTTTTTCAGACTTTTTTTGAACAACTTCTGTAGTTTGTGGATGTCTTGATGATGGCAACTTTAACTTTTTTCTCAAGGAAGCTATGTCTTCATCCTTTTTCTTTATTAAGGCTTCTGCTACCTTTACATCCTTTGGGTTATGACCCAGTCCAATAGCCAACTTCTCCAATGATTTAATTCCATTACCATTAGCCTGTGAAGAGGCTTTTTCCAACTGCAACTAAGCAATTGTATTATTCAAAGAATTTTCTAATCTTTGGGACATCATGGCTTTACTATTGAATTTTGAATACACCATTTCCCTTTTTTTCTTGTGTAACTCAATTTGATCCAGAGAATGAATTTCCTTTGCCATGACCTCAAAATTGTTTGAAAGTAATCTGCAATTGTTTGAGGTTGTTGTACTTTGAGGTTGAAGAAGCTCATTTGTATTTTGCTCTCCTTGATGTCATAAGCTGACACCAACCTATTCTGATTGGTGGGAGCTATTTTTAAATACTAATTGTAGACCTGGATCCTTAATGGTTCATTTTTAGCCTTTATTTATTTGAATTTCTTTTTAATATCTAGGTTCTCATTTCCTGATGGCCTAAAGGATGACACTTCGGCACTTTGTTTCCTATCTAGTTCCTGTCTCTGTGAGCCATAAGGTGTCCCACTTGCTAGGAAAGTCCGTTGACTGTTCTCACCTTCTTTTCTCTGGCTCTCTATAGTTTCCTTAAAAAATTCTTCTTTTGAATGAGGACTTAGCCTGTGCCTCTTAGCACCAGGCTGGTCTGATAGGCCACTAGTATGGGTAGCTACCTCCATGTCTCTCTTTCGGTTCCTTTCCTCATTCAGAGGAGTCTGTAAAATTAGGGGCTCTCCTGTGTTGGCTTGAGTTAGATGGGCCTATGTTTGAGCCTGTTCTTGAGAAGTTCCAGGCTGTTTTGACATGGTTGATTGTTTTGTTGCTTGAGTGTTGGTCTCTTTTTCTCTTCCCTATGATGTCTCTGAAAGTGGTGCATTGGTTTCCTGTGAGTGCCTTTGAGAGTTATCAGCTATTGAGGCACTAATCCCTCACGCTGACTTTTGAGAAGTCTCAAATTGTACCTATCCAAAAGAGTCTAGGTCAAGTGTCTTTTCAAGATCCTTCATTACATTTTCTATATTGACCTGCTAACTATCTGTTTCTACTAGCGTCCCTTCCCTCCATTCATCCATATTAGCAAATTATTCAATCTCTGGAATCCTGTGATGCAAGTATGGTGATAGTCTACTTTTCATCTTTCTATCACAGATGAAATTATGGGGGTCATATGGGGTCCAACTAAAACTTTTGTTTAATTTTAGATGATCTTCTAGAATTTGCTCTACTGCTTTCCATACATCCCTAGTGTTGCAGACAAAAGGGCCTAAGTGATCCTTGATCCTTAGTTGTGCTTTCTTCTTAGCCTTGGTAAAATGAATCAAATCTGAGTTTATTAGATGTCTATAATATTCCATTGTAAACAGTCTCATTGGAACATATTTAGATAGCCTGAATGGGGAAAACTCACACCCATATACCCTAATCTCTGCGTGATTCTGGTATAAATACCAGTCACCCATTCTGTACTGTTTAAAGACTTGAAGGATCCTTTTGATATCATCACTAATCCTGGAAGGGGAAATCCCTGTTAGCAAGGTAATTGCTGGGTGGACAAACTGATCATTGAACTCACTATATGAATAAGGGAAAGATGAAGATCTATGGAAGATGGAAGTCCAAAAGAAGACAGACCTTGGATTACCTTTGGTATCAAGTTTCTTAACAGAAAATGGGAATTTGTCTGAATGATAGTAGAGTATGAGGTGATATATGAAGGTGGTATACTTGAAAACCCTTTCATTCTCTAGTCTCATAAACTGGTCATGAATTTTATCACCAATGAATGAGGCATAATCATACTTGACAGCAGGGGGTTGTCCAAGGGTAAATAAAGACATCAACACTAAGGTCAACTCATCTACATACTCAATAGCGTTGAATCACATCACTGCAAATATCATATCAACTATGATTTTATCCATATCTGTGAAGAAAACAAACCCATAAGGAGGGGGATTTGTAGTCTGATATTCCTTTAGTATGAAAGTTTGGCAAACGCGATTGAGTTAATATTGAGACTTTTGGTTGATTTCTCAAGTAAATTCCCAATGAAAATGGGAGTGAGGGCTTGAATGGGGTGAAGTTGCAACATCTCATTGTTTGATTCAACAATTATTGTGAAGAGGGTTGTTTGGTTGGGAGATATAATTAATCTGTGGTTGGGGTCATAGTTTGCATGGCACTAATGGATTATGTCTGAGAAAACATGCATAGAGGGGAAAAAATACATTGGGATGTTGGATTCCCACAATCCCATGACATCATAGCCATTTAAGTGGTTGTCTCGGCATTGGAAAAATACTTTGAGGTGGTCTTTATCAATAATTAAGTCTTTTACTTGGAAATCCTTATCTGCCAGAGGCAGATAGTCTAAATCATGATGAGGGGTGTTAATGGGTGCAACGTTTAGAGCCACTAGGGTTTCCATTCTGGCTCTTATGGATTCAAAAAGGAAACTGAGGTTTTCTTTGTAAAATAGGTAAAGCAGAGGGTCTCGAGAACTTGAATGACGAAAGTAATGACAGAATTATGACGAATTTTGGCCTTTTTAGTTAATTTGTAGTGAAAAACAAGTATTTGAAGGGTTTTTTTGTCGAGAATTTGTTAAATACCTACTTTTGTGTGACGGGCAACAGAACGCAGATACTGGGTATGGCTAGATGGCTCTGGGCAGTGTCGACTATAATGTTTGGAGCAGGTTGGTAGCTGAAAGCTCAAGCTAGCTGACCTCGTCATTTTGTTTGCATGGGCGTACAGGTTCATAGAATAGAACAACGAAAATGATTTATTTTTTTTATATACAAAGTCAAGGATTGACAAGTTTCGGGATTTGGATGGGTGACGACAGTGGACGAATAACATAATATTTTTTCGTTTAGTTTAGAGGTGGTAAGCAGTTTGTATCACATCGCTTATGGGGAGGGGGCAGTATTTGGCTTCGAGCTAGTGATTCCATAGAACGGATGACACGTGGTAGAGGTACTGTGCACAAAACCTTTTTATGATCATGCACTAATGTGCGGTCACAAAGGGTTGTGCGATATGCCCAATAGCCGTTGGATCTAAGGGACTTGAATGGATGACTATCACGGGATGTGAAATGATGGGAGTTTAATGAGAGCAGACTCGATATAATTAAGTGTTTTTAATCATATCGGGGGTGTCAAGATTGGTCAGGAAGGCTATTAATTAACCATGACGGTTAATTAATCCCTTTTTAATGTGGGAGGGGGTCAACGTTCTTATTGTATTACTGATTAACTCATTAATCCTAGTTATTAATGTAATATGGTTATATTTTAACCAAAGGGGCGAGCTTTATAATATTTTGGGATTTTTTACATAGTTTAAAGTAATATGGGAATGGGTATATTTTCATAGAGGATTTATATATTATTATAAGTTAGTAGTTAATATGACATAATGAATGAAAAAACACTAAGTATAAAACATTTGATATGTGTATTTAAACTTAGGCTAAGTGAAAAATGGAGGTTTTAATAGAAAATGTTTTAATTTCCCTCAGTAAAATAGGATTTTACTTGAGAAAAAACTTATGAAGGGGAATGAATGATTTATGAAGGGATATTATATTGATGAATGAACTTAAGTACTTAAGCATTATAAATTATTGGGTCGAGTGTCTCCAGAAGTTAGAGAAGTTCTTTGAGCCCCTCAAATTTATTAAATACGTTGGCACTTAGGGGAAGTTAGTGAAACCTGTTAGTGAAATGAGTAGAGGAATTAATTATTTCGACTTTGTTTGCTTGATATGTCTTTCACGTGCTATATGCTATTGCCCTGTGTTGAAAGTAAAATATTTACATATTTGAACTCATCATTCACCACATGTTATTCTACAACCATCATCTACTTATCCTAGTATTTTTACTTTTTTATTAGGGTGCACTTAGACTAATAAACCCTTATCAAAATTTCTTTTCTTTTACATGGTAATGTTTATTTAAATCTAACCTTATTATATCCAAGGGCTTAGATTAAACTGTTGAGCTTCTTTTTCACTCTAACGAACTACTCATTTGCCAAGATTGCACTGTTTGGTCAAATCTTTACTCTCTATTTCTACAACATAAAATTGAAAAATGAACTAGTCAAGCTTAAACTGTTTGACTATTCATGAATTGTGCCATAAGTGACAGACTGTATACATTTCGGACAAATTTCACCCTCACCTCAAACTTGAAACTGGTTTTGTTTAGTATACGTCAATTTTAGATAAAACAGTTTTTAATTAGTTCACTGCTTTAAGGATAATACGATAATTAATAATAAGCATGGAAAATCCTAATTCTGAACTAATGAAAGTGCTAAAGTTGGTTATAAACCGAAAAAGGACGGTTAGGTCTATAATGTTTTCCCACCGTGGAAAAAAAGAAAGATCAACCCGCTTCTCGGTGCAATAAATCGTAGACGAATATGAACATGTGTTACTTTTTTTTCTCTTTGCATCACATATGTAAGTGCTTCCATCTCAATTTCGTATTGCAAACATTCAAAGTAACCAATATAAAAACATTGTTTTATTTTATGTGTTTGCAGCTGGTCGTTAATAGCAGGCCGATTGCTGGGGCGTACTGGGAATGACATAAAGAATTACTGGAGCACTCATATGTGCAAAAAACAAGCGCTCGAGAATAATATCAGCAATAGTAAAACTGTACGTTTTGGTACCATGAAAGAGACAGTTTCAAACAAAAAGGGAGCTGAAATGAACTCTGGTTCCCTAAGAAAGCCAATAGCCGTTAGACCGCAAGAAGTGTCGGTTAGAGACCATCAGTCTGATCAGCTCGTTAAAGACCTCCTCCTGAGCGTTGACAGTGTGGACTTTGACACATCCAATATATCGTTAGACTTCGATCCACCCTTACCTCCACCAGAATTTTCGACAAATTTCAGCATTGAGGATTGCGAAATTAACGGCACTATTGTTATAGTCAACCATAGAATGTAAAAATGAACCCTCAGAATAAGCTTCTGTAAGGATTCTATCTATTTTGATCTTTGTTTTCTTTGGAACTTGATGGACCAGAACGCAGAAAAAAAAAGTGAGCAAGTTAGTTATTATATATATATACATATATATATATAAGCATGGGAACGATGAGATTATCCCTTTATCAATCATGGTTATAAATAGTTCAGTAACCAGAACTGGACATGCTTCCTGGTTAGGTCATATCACTGCTTATATATTTTTTCGTTCCATGAGCAGAACTCGACCTGCTTCCCTGTTTTCGTCATATCAATGGTTGTACATTCGTCAATTCCTATTGAATTTGAGTGTAATGTCATAGATTTGCTGCTTAAATTAGCTGAACTTAAAGTGTACAAATATTTTACTTTGCTCAATGCAGGTTAGATTAATTTTTTTTTTTTTTCCCAAAAAACAAAGACATTTTTCATTAATGAAATGAAAAGTTACGTAATTCAAATTAATGAAATGAAAAGTTACGTAATTCAAATTCAATCTACAGTTGCCCTTGAGAAGGGCGACAAAACTATGTCTATGTGAGGAAGAACAAAGAAAGAGTGTAGTATATAGAAAATCATAGGAGCTAAGAAGCAAGCAAACAATGCCTAACCTAAATAATAGTTCATAAAGAAAAAAAAGTCATTGAAAATCTGCATGCTAGATTATCTAAAGACTAAATTGTTTAATACTTTCAAAATCAACCTTTTACACTTATATCAGTAACAATTATATACTCATATATATTAGTAAAATTGATAAATGTATATGAAGCATATATATAATTATATTTTCCAATGTAGTTAATATAGGTAAATAGCTTATATCAATCACATTTATTTATATATGTATATTAAAGACCAACTATTTATGATTATTATAATTATATAACTCATAACAACCATATTGTTATATATTATGATTATTTATATTTAATATATATGACTATATTAAAATAATATTGAGTTACTCCCCCCTTTTTTATATAATATATTATTAAATATGATTTAACTTTGTTTATTTAATATAATTTAAATATTTAATAATAATATTATACGCATAATCTATTTAGTAATATTAATTAACCAATGAATTATTTTAGTGAATGTGATTCAGTATAGCGCATTTAAGGCTTCATTTCTATGGGTTATTGACGGAAAACCATTTGTGCTTAATAATATATCTATATTATATTATATATATATATATTATATATATGATATATATATATAATATTTTATGAAAATGGTTAATAAAATAATATATTATTTTATTTAAAAAATAAAAATAACATATTTATACTGTTTTTTAAGAAAAAAATGATAATTTTTTTTCTTTATATAATAATACATAATATAATTACTAATAAGAATGAATAAATAATAGTTAAATAGTTAATTTCTCTTAATAACATTTTTTTATTAAATATTATTAAATAATAATAATAATAATATTCATTAATTAAATAAAAATAATAATAATTGATTGTTTGTCACAATGTGACGTTGGACCATGGTTTATGGGGGTTTTCCATGGTTTATTTTCATGTTGAGACAACCTTTGTCACAAAGTGACATTTGAGTATGGTTGACCATGGTTGACTATGATTCACCATGTTTGGCAGAAAGAAATAACAAATCGTTGGGATTAATACTAAAAACATATGATTGACCATGGTTGACTATGATCAACCATCGCTAACCATGGTTGACAATTATTGTCCATGATTTTTATATGGAAACAATATTTGCCACAATCAGACATCCCACCATGGTTGACCATGGTTTACCATTGTTGGTTATGGTTGACCATGG
>APFE030211006.1:0-39722 GCA_000404065.3 Pinus taeda
AGGAATAAGGCACAAATGGAAGCAACCAACACCATTGATCAATTACAAAGCATCCACGATAGAATCAAATTGTTTAAGTAACAGGGCATGCCTGACTAATGAGTAACCCAATAGAGCTTAGTGGCTAACAAAGTACAATACTTGGAAAACTTGAAGACCTTGGAGGTGCAAGCTCAACAATCTATCAAATATTGATCGATATTCAACCGACACATTCAATCAATTACACCTATCATTTATTAAATGAATTTTGGAGAAGCACTTGTCTAGGCACGATCAATGGAACTAGCCCCTCCTCAGACAAAGTTTAATGTTTTTCAAACCAAGCATGTTAGAATACGACCCAACACCTGAAAAACACTCTGACATACAAGTGATTAAAGCGGAAATGATTCAACTAGTTGCTGAGAGAGAAACAAAGAAGAGGAATTCATATCTTAAGTTCTCCTGGTGGGACACAAGAAAAATTAATCAACCAATCTATAGGATCCATTAACCAACCAACCCACGAGTAGTCAAAATCTCAACCATTATCATCACTAACAAAACAATTCTTCATCAGCTAGTAACTCTCGTGTTATTCCCTTTCTATTTATATTTCTATCCTATGTATTAATTTTCTCAAATTTTGAAAGTCTCCAAATCTCCCTCTTCTTCCCGATAAAGAAGGCATTAAGGCTGGGGGAGATGTTGGAGGGGCTAGTCGACTTGATCAACTAGCCCAGTCCAATCAACCTATAAAGTCCGTTTAGATGGTTATGTAGAAATTTTGAATAATATGACACTTATTCACATATATTATCCTGATTATACACTATTTGCGGAATCATGCATAATACATAACCTCCTCTACGTTGATCATCAATTTTGCAGTATTAAGAAACAATCGCATGTGCACATTGAAGCATCAATCACACATATCAACACAATATGTAACAGGGAAATCATACAGCTGAAAACCCCTCAACTATTTGTATATTATATTGATTGAGAACATGTAACAATACATAGTACAATACTCCTCGCAAGTACTCAGTACTATCTCCACCTGTTACACACAAACTAGCTCAGATATGAATCAATCACAAGTTCAAATCTCCTCCGCTGCTTGCCTACCTCCATTGCGCAATCCTGCATGAGAATAGATGAGAATGGCTGATCCAAACTCATATATTTACTTTGTGTTTCATTGCACAATCTTCATTGGCAATCAATCCATTGATTGTATAAATCTCATGCACAACTATAGTCACAACTGATAGCTGTCTTGCCCTTTCACTCACCTCTAACACTTGTCTCCACTGAACTATCCATGCACTGAGTTAACTGATGTATTGTTTAGTTGATTTATGAGTTAATAATTAATTCACACCACTCATCACTAGTGTATTTGTTAGTTAGACTAAATACAACTAGTTCAACTAAGTCAAAACTGAACAAACCCATCAACTCCTCATTCAACTCCACAAACTCCAATCACTTAGTTTATAATAAAGTTATCATAATAGCTCAACAACCCATAAAAAAGCGTATTCACTTCTGGAAGTTGCATGTGCCACATCCGTAGCTCGAACTGAGTCTGCATAGAGGATAGATAATGTTATAGTCAAATATATATGAGCTAATAATATTTGAACTGTTCTATTTAGACTGGCAGTCTAAAAATAGAGGTCCATATATTTTTACCAACATGACCAATCATCCATAAATAGCATCCTACAACTCAAAGACCATGATCCATATGTCTAAAAATAGACATAGTCTAAAAATAGGCTTTGTGCCAAAAATAGCCTGTGGAACCACTTAGTGAAGGCGACTTCTTTTCACTAAGCTCCATCGTCTTGTTGCATTTTCAATAGTACTGGATGGAAGATCCTCTGTAATTTCTTCTATAGCAATCATTCTAGGTGGAAGAGGTAGACCGTCAGGTCTGTAAAATATTTCTAGTGCCGAAGAAGGTATAGACTCTGCGGCGACAGGTACTCAAGGGGCAATACCTTTTGAATCAATCCCAGATGGAGCTAGTTCAGGAATAGAAGTGTTTACCATTAGACTAGGATCAGTTCTAATGTCCTCTTGTAACTACAGAACTTCTTTTGTAGAGGTAGGGATACCAGAAATAGTTGGAGTAACCGGAGTCTCTGAGGATGTCGAAACATAAGCTTCAAACAAACCAAGAGACTTTGACCCAGTTAAACGAGTTCGCTTGGCCTAGAATGGTTTCATTTCTAGAGTCAAAGATGGTTGACTCGTTAGTCTCCATGAACAACGGGGTTTTGATTTACTTTCTTCCACGATTTTTGATTACTTGATCAACTCAAAATAAAAAGGGGAAAATGTTATTCCGAATTAAATGAATTTTATGACGCTTTGACACAACTCGCTTTTTCAATTTTTAAGAGTTGAGAAAAAACTAAATATGACTCTAGTCACCTTTGATTTTTAATGAGCCTGAAGTGACAAGTGCTCAGATGGACCTTTTATTTTAAGGAGTCTGAAAAGGAACGAAAGAGACTACTCTGGAAATCTAGACAATGGGATTACCAAACCAATCGCAAAACTGCAAAATACTTTTTACAGTACGGCAGTCAATCTTCCCGAATGTTGTGTTTAGTGCATTGCAATCGATAGGGTGGCAGACATGGTTTCCTAAGGATAAAGGATATAGCCTATTGTGGTTTCCCAATACATACTCGATGGTACGTGGGAGCACAAGTCCATACTGGCACTTGTCATCTCAAAGAGGAGGAATCACCCAACCTATGATGAAAGCGATAGTTACTAGGTTTTACGACGCCAAAATACATCTTTAGCCTAGACTTCTAAATGTTGTGTGTTAGGTTACAAAACATTTTTATGTTCATTTAATTTCTTTACAATTGACCTTTCTTAAGAAGTTTTCCTTTAAGGTTCACCATGTGATGTAGATATACAATTCCTAAATATGAAATCTAAGATGATAAAAAGTCGTTTACTCTTCTTTTTGCAATAAAAATCCTAGCTACTAAGGAAAGAGAAGCGAGATTCTTTCAACATAGAGCAGAGGGCACACACTAGATGCACTATCCTAAATCAAAATCAACAAGCAGTCTAAATGGAAATGCACATGCATGTATTTGTTTTCCGCTTTCTTAATGTGTGAATGACAAAAAGAATGCTAAGTACAAATCTGAATTATCGTTTCTTTCAAAGTGACAGTACTAACAATTTTCTCTTCAAAAGATGAAAGGAAGACAAGGACGACACTTTGCGATTCTGAATTGAAAACTACTTTTGACACTTGAAATACTATTAATTCAAATCAAATACAAGAGTAACAGTGTAATCGATTATCAAGAAGAGTAGGATTCTTTTCTTTGACTGAAAATGACACTTATGACACTTTCAAATCAAAAGATGACAGTTCGATTAAGCTACTGTTTGTAAAGGAGTACTATAAATGGTGAAAAATACATAAAAACATTCACAATTCTTTGTACAATGGAGGATGAATAATGCAAATGAAGGGAGTTTCAACAGTGGTAAACTGATCACAGACAGTAAAACTCTTGAATAAAGCTAAAGAGAGTGAAGAAAAACCAAAATCTAGAGGCAGAAACAGTCTTATTTTATCATCGAACCTGTAACATAGGGAAACAAGGATCCATCTCACCTACTGCACACGGGAGGTGTGATGCATCCAGACTATCAAAAGGAGATGGTGCGATGGTCTAGGGACGAGACTTTAACTTCGTTTTTAGTCACAATTTGCAACTTAGTTCAGGGATTTAGGCTAAGCTAATGATAGTGAATAAATACAAATCATAGGGGCTGATCTAATGAGGTTACTTGAGCCACCACCAAGGCACTTAGGATGTTTGCAAGTCAGATGTTTAATTCATAGACTAACCCAGAGATTGACTTAAGCAGCGTTTATCTACTTTGTAGTTGCATAGCAAAAGCAGTTCGAAGGCTAGATGGCATAACTTCAGGCTCCGTCTGTAGTTTATAAAGTAAACAAACTAGGAACAAGCAAACAAGCTATTCAGTCACCAGTGGAGTTGTCGTTTTGTTATCGAGAAATCTAGTGTCCATTCAGAGCTGCTAGTCCCACTAAGATGGGTAGCTATCTTAGAAACAAACAAACTAAAGTTACTTATGTTTTCCTTTACGAGAAGAATATGAGAGAGAAGCAGAGAGTCTCAGTCTTTCACTTGGCTCCTTTCTTGTTTCCTCTCCCCTTTGATAGATCTTTGTCGCTCCTCCCTCATTTGTCCTACTTCAAGAACACCTGTAGAGTCAAAGCAACATAATACCATCAAGGCATAGAGATCTACAATCATAAGCAATATAGGATCAGATATATATTGACCACACAAATGCATATATCAACTAAGACATACTAGAATGTGGAGGGAAACTCAAATAGCTTTATTGATGGAAAGAGTAGAAGAGAGGATTGCAACCCATTAATCTAACCCAATGTCATCCTCCTAGCATGAAAGCCCTTCTTCACCTCATGAAAAGCTTAGATCACCCAACACTATGATGTTCCACAAAGAAACCAACAACACTTCCTTACAAAATACAAGATTCCAGCCTATGGATCTTTGGGATGAGGGATCCATATATAGATGTTTGCAGGTGGGTGAGTCAGCTTCTGGGATTTTGATTAGTGTCCTCTCTTTGATAGTTCTTGTTTCCACTTGGAGATTCATGATCTCTTACTCAGCCCTGGGCGAATTCAAAGAGGAAAGTGTCAAATGGGCAGTTTCTAGAAGATTCTCTGGGTTTCTACCTAGCTAACTGCCTCTACCATTTGTCTGCTCTTGCTCATCACACCCCACAAAAGGGCTTTCCAGTATGCATCGCACTTTTTTCATGTGGCAAGTGAGATGCATCGCACCCTTAGCACTGAGTAGTCTGTATGGTCCAGTTTTGACCAGTTCTGAGAAGTTGTTCATGGAGAACTTCTGGGAGATTATGTAATTAGCTGACCTTGCTCCTTTAGGGTATGAAACAACATTTTTAGGGACTTAGAAGCGCTTGGTTTATGGACATATGTGATTGGGTTTGCAATGCCCAAATATGTCTATAACACTACTTGCCTGAGTTTCTTTGCTTTTTTGTTTTCTTAGAATTCTGTCTGGGTCATCAACTATAGTTGCAGGGTTTGGATCTGGGTTTGCCCTGGTATAGTGAATCTTCTTAGGAGCTAGAATTTTAAGTTTTTAAACCTTTTTTTATGAAATTTGTGAAAATTTATTTCAGAAAATGACCTGAAGGGGCTCAAGGTTAAATTTAAGGTTTCCTTAAAGTTTTATGAGACTGAGGATCGAAGTCCCCAGTATGGTCACCAGAAATGTTATCACTCTGATATTTCTTTTGAAATATGAAGAAAGAGAAACCAAAGGTAACCATAAACCACTTTTGGAGATTCATAGAGGCTCTCTCTTTATAATTTAACTTTGTTTTAGTTAAGATGATTTTAGGCTAGTTATTTCTTGCACCTGGGTTTTGTTTTGAAAATTTGGTGGTGGGATCACTTTACTTAGATGGAAACAGGTTTGGCTTCTACCATTTGGCTATGGAGTCAGATGTTTGACAAACAAGACTAGATTCGGTTCTAAAAATAGTGTCTAGAGGGAAAGATAGATGACCTACTACAAATCTCAGAGGCTAAATGGTGAATGACTTCAAATCAGATCCAGGGAGCAGTTAAGGGTTCCCTAGGCTAGACTTTGGAAGGAATGAAAGAAGTCAACTGGGATGGGAGAGAAATTAAGGGTTCTCAAATCCAGGTATCAAAATAAAACGTGTAAATAAATAATTGTGCGAAACATAGTGTAATTAAACAAATTCTGAATGATATTTCCAATTAATTCATATAGATTTTAGAACACTTTTAAGATTTTGAAAACACATAATAAAGGTAACACAATCACACAAAGAAAGTACTTCACTGCGAATGGCTCATCTCATTAATCCTGTAGCGAAATGCTTTTATTACTAGCTCTGGTTTGTTTACTTGAAAATGATACAACCACCCTTAGGTTTAGGATCAAAATAACTCAGCAAATGTAAAATAATCTACCCTAATACTTCAAATTTTGAAGTATTTATACAAAAGGAATTACAAAATATCTGAAATTGTATTCAGAACTAATCTAGGAAAAAAGAAATATCTTCCTACAAGAAGTTAGAGACAACTCTTGAACTATTTCATGTTGTCCATTTTATTTTGGTTTAGCTGGCTATAGACTTTGATTTTTAGCCCTTTATGTTGCTAGGATGTCTATTTGGTTTTCATGTTGGATGCTCTGTTTTACTTTAACCTTTCACCGAATACTCTTTTATCTGATACACTTTAACCTTGCTGACCTGTCAATATCCTTTTACCCTGTTGTTTCACTTTTTACTATATATTTATAATTTACCGTGTTTTTACTACAGTAAATCATTCAGTTTTTCCCATCTTTCCTCATCTAGTAATTGGATATTGATCATTTTTCTATATATTTCATCTGCCTTTATATATTTGGAAAAAGTAGGTTTATTAATAAACAAGTGTTTTACCTCATGCTAGGGGTAAAACAAGTTTTCAAATGTTTGGTACAAGACTTTGCCTGTTGGCATGCCCTTCATAGATGATGTGATCACCTGTTCTTTGGCCACTTCTCTAATCTTCTTGTTGTAATCTTCTTGTGTCATTAACTTGTCATTTATAACTAAGGGATAAGGTAATCCCTTTTCCTTCAATGAACCTGTCAATGGCTAGCTACATGTTTTGACACTTATCTTCTAGATTCAACATCAAATTACTCTTGGTGAGGACTCTCCTGACTTCCAAAATTGTACCTGTCCTATCAGGTATCTCAAGCTCTTGCAGTTCATATTTATTCTTGGAGTTGAGGAAGTGGATGATTCTTCCTGCTTCCTTTAGCATATCTCCAAGTTATGTTTTAACCCTTTTAATGGCTTCTGTTGCCTGCTTGATCAAATCAATCTACTCAAATATGACCTGGATGGATGGCCAAATATCATTTACCGAGTCAATCATATTGGCCCATAGTTTCTCTTTAGCCTTTCTTTTGGCTCAATCAAGCTCAGTTCTTTCTCCAGGCCTTTTATCCTCTCATTCATCCTTGTAGCCTTTTGTTGTTCTTCCTTATGCATAATCTAGGCAAGTTTGTAGTCTGTATCAAGGCTACTGACTTTCTCTTTCAATTTGTTAATCTCATTGGTCTTAATGTACATTTTTTCCATTGCTTTGATGAGCTTGTTTGCTTCATCACCTATGGTACTTGTTGTTGTTGATGTTCTTGCTGATGTAGTCGAAGTTGATGCTAGCAATGCAGTGACCATTGGACCAGTGGGAGCTAATGTTGCTACCATAGTGGAAGGTATAACTGTGGTCACTTCTAGAATGACAGTTGGAGGAGCATTATCAATACTAGCTTGTTTGAGTTGAATCAAGCTTTCTAGTTCCTTTTCCATGTCCTTCAACTGGTCATTGAGTTGCAGCACCAAGTCCATCATCTCTTCATTATTTGTTTGGCTTTCCAGGACTTCCTTTGTTTGTGGGTATTGTAACTGAGGTATCTTGAGCTATTTCTTGAGGGCTGTAATATCCTCATTCTTCTTCTTGATTAACTGTTCAAAAACCTTGATGTCCTTTGGGTCATGGCCCATTTCAATAATTAGGTCCTCCAAGGACTTTATCCTTATGTCTTTGGCGCTGGACGAGGTCTTTTCTATTATATACTAGGCTGTCACATTGTCCAATGAATCTTTCAATTTGAATGCTGCCATGGCCTTTGCTGTGAGGGTGGAGTAGATCATTTCTCTAGCCTGCTTGTGAAATTCAATCTGATCAATGGGATGAACATCCCTGGCCAAGACCTCAAAATTGGTCTTCTTATAGTCTGCTAAGGTTTTGGGTTGCTGTACAGTGGCTCTAGGAATGACACCTATATTTTTCCTTCTTTGATTTCAAAGGCTTACATCAATCTATTCTAGTTTGGTGGTGTCATCTTCAGGTACTTGGCATATGTGTCTACCTTCAACTTTTCATTCCTCATTTTTATTTCCTTGAATATTTCTTTGATATGTGTTTCCTTGTCAGCTGGCCTAACAAAGGAACACAACTCCACACTCTTTTGTCTCTGTATGATCTATGTGTTGGAAGTAGATGGCCGTTGTGTCTCTATTGTTTGTTTACTACTCTGCCCTATTTCCTCAGTGTCAATCCTTTCTTCTGAAACAATGTTTTCCTCCTGCTCAGACACAAGATTCAAATTGGGCCTTTTGTTTAGCATAAACTACTCATTAACAGTCTCCGTGGCAGAACTTGATGCTTCCTCCCTATTTCTTTTAGGATTCTTCTCCTCATTGAGAGGGGTCTGAATGACAGGAGGGATGTTCATTGGATCTTCCAACTTTGGAACATGCAGGAAAGATCTCTAGTCAAATTGTTTCTCTAAATCAATCATGGTGTTCTACACATCCACAATTGGGTTATGCATGTCAATAAATGTATTCTCTACCCATTTTGACTGATTAGCATATTGTTCAATTTCAGGTCTTGGGTAGTGGATGTAAGGTCCCATCTTGACCTTTTGTCTGAGCTTGTTTATAACCCCATAAGGGTCATAATGCAAAGTGAAACTATTCTTGAATTTCAATTCCTATAGGGTCTTATCAACCTCAGGTCCAACATCTCTAGTGTTGCAAATGAAAGGGCCCATTTGGTTTTTCATCTTAAACTGTGTCTTCTTCCTAGCAGCTAGGAAATTGACCTCATTTGCACTTATGATTGCCTGAAGTATTCAAGGGAAAATATCCTCATTGGGAGGTATTTAGGAAATTTGTAGGAGGTTAGCTCACAATCATAGATCCTGATTTTAGCGTGATTCTGGTAGAGGTACCAATCTACCACCTTACTATTCTTGGCCAGTTGTATTACTCATTTAATTTCTGGGCTAATTCTAGCCTGAACCTTGGTAGTCAACATGTTCATGACTGGGTATGTAAAAGAGTCTATGAAGTCTTTGTATGAGGTCTAAAACTTGTGGACCACTAGTGTCTAGAAGATAACTAATCTTTCCTTTCCCTTGGTGTCCAACTTCTGGATCTTCAAAGGGAATTTATTTGTTTGGTAATAGAGGAACATATGAAACAACACTAAAGAGTATTTGAAAACTCTTTTAGTGGGCATTCTAGTGACATGTTCATGCATTATGTGTACAATAAACTAGGCATAATCATACAAAATTGCAGCAGGCTTTCCTGGAGTGAAAATGGACAAGAAGGCCATGATGACCTCATCCAAAAACTCATCTGATGTGCATCCTAGGATGCATGAAATCATGGTGATTATTCTCCTTATAATCTCTGAAAAAATAGTGCCAACATAGGGTGGAATGTCTTTAGGAGTATGGCATTCCTCAATGACGAAATTCTGAAATATTTGTTTGATCCTATCTAGGAATAGTGTGATGTATAAGTCTGACAGGTGTCCAATGGAAAAAGGAGTCAAATTAGGAGTAGGTTGGATTTGCAGCATCTATTTGATGGATTCAGCAATAATAGTGAATAATATCTCATGGTTTGGTGCCTCAATAGCCCTATGGCTTGGAACATAACAGGCTTGGAAAAAATGTACTATGTCTAGGAATGGGTGGATTACTGGGAATGTATACTTGGGCAAATTGGATTCCCAAAGGTTTATATCATCAACATGGTTTAGGAACCTATCTTTGGCCTAGTAGTGGATTCTCAAAAGGTGGCATGGGGTGGTTGTATCTTTTATTTAGAAGTTTCTGTCTACTAGGGATAGGTGGTCAATGTCTAAATGAGGGGTTGTCACTAGTCTGACATCTAGAGAGATCTGGGCAACCATTTCTATAATAAACTGTGGAAATTTGGGTTATATGGCTATTGGAAGTGAAGTTTTGACAATTATATAATAGGAGTAGGGTATCAGTAGTTTGTAGGTAGTGGTCTTGGTATTTTAGGAGGGGGAATACTCTCAATATAAAGGGAATTCAATTAAATTCATTCAATTATTTCATGAATTTAGTGTGTGTTTTTAAATGAGAGGGTTGTTCTGGTTTTCTATTTAAATACATGGAATTTATGGTCAGGGCTGCAAACTGGTTTTAAATGGAGGTTTGCAGAGGCTTTTGTAGCTTTCAGGTGTGCTATGGTGGTGTTTCAGAAGGTATCTGGTGGTTGCTAACTGGTCACAAGAGCTCCTAGGGTGCAGGTGTGCTTTGGAGGCTTCATAGTCCAAACAAGCGAAAAAAGGAAAAAATGGGATGTGAGGGCTTTTAACTGGGAGCGGTTAGAATTGGCAGGGAAATTAAATGAAAAGTGGTTGTTTTGATTTATGGTAGGGAGGTGGTATTAGATGGTATCACACTGCTTATGAGGGTCGAGCAATATTTCCCCGAGGGAGCGCGATCTATGCCTGAGGTTGACACGTAGCAAAATGGACTTGAGAAAAATCGCCCATATCGTGTGCTCTCGGGACACTAAAGGTCAGGCATTGAGCGGGCACGATATGCACGAGGGTCGTTGGATTTGGGGGTGGATGATCCAATGGTCATCGCATGGTGAAGATGCATAGTAGGATATGGGGGTGGGATTTAGCGGGGCCCATGGGATAAATTACAGTTAAGCATAATTAACTGATGATTAACTGTGTGTTTATAAAGTAATGTGGGTTTATGGAATATAACGGGTGAAATTTTTTTTTCTAAGTTAATAAAGTAATGTCGGGGGGGGAGGGGGGGGGGGGAATAAAAGTTAGGATAAGAGGTTTAGTGGTTTTTTCGAGGTTTTAGGGGAATTAATCAAATGGAAAGTGATTTTTCAAAGGGGAAAAAGGGTTTCACACTAGGGGAAAAGGGATTTTTGGGAAGGGGGGTGAATGTAGAGGATAAATTAGCTAGGGAATGTGTGAAACCAAGGGCTAGGAGTCAAAATGAATGGAAATGGTGTCTTCAAAAGCCATGAAGGGGTGAAAGGGAAATTAGTAAGTATATAGTGGGGGGGTGAAATGTAATGAAAGGGAAGTTAGGCAAATTAGCTTATGAACATGCTTTTCACTTTGATAAATGCTCTTGCACACTGAAACACATAGTTAAGCATGATAGTAGTTCTTATGCTTTAAATGACTTGTATTTCTACAACCTTTCTTCTACCTACCCTTTTCCCTACCCTAACATTTTTTCTTCACTTTCGTGGGTGCATTTAAGCTAGCAAACCCATTGTCTTTCCTTTATTCTTTTATGAAACAAACTATCTACTTCTAACCTTATATCTTCCAAGGGCTTAGATTAAATTGATGAGCTCCTTTTATTTCTCTACTGATATACTAATCTGCCAAGATTAAACTGTTTGGTCAGATTTTTATTCTCTGACTATAAACTTGAAATTGAAAGCATGAAGTAGTCAAGATTAAGCAGTTTGACTATCATGGGTTGTGGCATGTATGACAAGCTACACACAACCATTATTTAAGACAATAAAGTAAAGAGTAATGGCACTTGGACTTGCACACTTTCACGATCTGTTTTTTGTTTGGGGTTCATATTTTTTCATTTTTTGATCTTTTCTTATTTTTTTTGTCCTTTGATTTCTTTTACGACATACCCTCTTTACATTTTTTAATTTTAATATGGAAAACATTTGCAGAAAGAAAAGGTATGTACAATATTACAAGACTTGACCTCAACCAATTCAAAATTATGAATCCTATCACTATAGGACTCTAACATTACCCATGTGGCTAATCTATTTTTTGATGAGATTGTTCGGTTACCTGGTTTGCCAAAAAGTATAATCTTTGACAAGGACACAATATTCACCAGACATTTCTAGAGAACCTTGTGGAATAAACTTGGAACTAAGCTAAATTTTATCTCAGCCTATCATCCATAGTCTAATGGGAGAAAAGAGGTTGTAAATAGGAGTTTGGGTAATTTTTTGAGGCGTTTAGTAGGGGACAGACCAAAGCAGTGGGATCATGTGCTAGCCCAAGCTAAGTTTGCATATAATGACTCACCAAATAAGAGCATAGGAAAAATTCCATTTCAGATTTTGTACGGCATGCATCCAAGGGGAATTTGTGAGCTAAGAGACATGGGAAAGATTGAGCATAGAAGTGTTGACGGAGAGGATTTTGCAACGGCCATGAGTGATTTGCATGAGCAAGTAAAACAAAGATTACGAGATATAAGAAACAACTACAAGAAACGAGCAAATGTACACAGGAAAGAGACAAACCTTGAAGTGGGAGATATGGTCCTAGATCAGCTAAGAAAAGAGAGGTTTCCAAGGAGAGAATATAACAAATTGAAAATGAAGAAGATAGGACCTTGTAAGGTCCTCCACAAGTTTTCAGCAAATGCTTATGAGCTAGAGCTACCTCCAGGAATTAGAATTTCACCCATTTTTAATCTAGTAGATTTGTATCCCTACACATTTGGTGATGCAGATCAAGCTTCTGTGAATATTGACTAGGATGAAGGAAAGGAACAATAGTGGCTGAAGAAAATGACTGTGGAAAAGAGTTTAGAGGCTGAATAGATTTTGGAAACACGTGTTGCCAAGAAGACCAGAAGGAACAAATACTTGGAATATATTGTAAAGTGGAAATATTGTTTTATTGAGGATTCTACTTGGATGGATGAAGTAGCACTATAGAAAGCAGGTCATTCTATGGATGATCTTATGAGAAGGAGCTCATAAAATTTTCTTTCATGGGGAGTCTGATGTAGGTGCATTAGGCCAAGCACATAAAAATGATGAGTTATTAAAGTCAGACCAAGAGCTTAGCAATGTGATGGATTGATCACATGTCAAGGCTAGAACATTTTAAAGTTTATTTTTGAAAATGTTTTGATATTCAGTTAAGATTAGTTAGGAATATCTAGTTAAAAGAAATGATTTTATAGTTAGTAGGTAGTTAGGGCTAAGGGAAATTGGTTCACATCCATGAACTCATTTCTTGGACAGTGGATTTTTAGTTTTGAAGGAGAGAGGAGGAACATTTTGGGTGTTGGAAATTTTGGTGTGAGATTGAAGTTAATTGAACAACATTTCTTAGACCAGTGGTTTTTGTAGCAGCAAATTGAATCTGTAAGTGTGTGTGAGATAGTTGTTTTCTTATGTGCTTGTGAGGTTTATGAACCATAATATTAATATTAGGAGATTGAAATTGATTTGGTCTTTAAATTGCTATTTTGAATGAAGAATTCTTGCACTATGTTTTCTCTATTATTTACATTTAAATGAGAACTTGGAGAATCATATTTCAGTTAATATTTTAATCTAGTACTTTTTCATCATATATTGTGTATTGGAAAGAGTCATTTTAAATTTCATATTCGAGAATAGAGAGCACTTTGTATCCAGCAAACAGAAGAAAGAAAATTCGTAAAGGAAAACCGTCACCAATTTTGCATGTTGATTTATGATCAAGGAAAGATGAATTTCGAAATTCTGGCATCTAGGTTTTGTTTATAGTAGGGTCTATTTGGTAACCCTGATGAAATTTCCCAAAAAAGATCCTTCGTTTGGGAGTTATTAAAGGATCTTTAAAATGTGTTTTTATAGACTATGTGATTGAAAAAAAACAATGTGTTCCTCCTGTAACAACACCATAGTTTGATGTGAGAGTTTGTAACAACACCGTAGTTTCATGTGAGAGTCTGCAACAGCACTGTAGTTTTCTGTGAGAGTCTTGTAACAACATCATAGTTTTCTATGAGAATCTATAACAACATTGTAGTTTGCTATGAGAGTATGCAACAACATTATAGTTTGCTATGAGAGCCTGTAACAACATTGTAGTTTGTTGTAAGAGTTTGTAACAACACTGTAGTTTGCTGTGAGAGAAAATATTTCTTGTTCATCCTATAACATCATTGTGGTTTGTTGAGATAGGAGCCATCAACTATGCAGCACAATATTCACATGAGGACCCCCTTCGAGGGGTTCAACCCTCATCATCTGCAGGTTTTGGGTGGGTTGCTAAGGTTGTGTCCCCTTTTCCCGCATCTTATCTATTAATATAGGGTAGTCTTCTATCGCGTGGTCAGCCTGAGTACAGTATCGCAAGACAGGCACGTCAGGTTTGTACATTTTCATGCATAGTGTCCTGACCCTCCATAATTTTAGCAAATAACTTTTCCCCGACCTCTCATCGGTCCTCCTCCACCTCTACCTCATCCATGTCCTTGATATCCTCCTTGTGCTCCCCGAGTGACTTGATCTGGATGCCGCATTTCTATCTAAATTTGATACACAGGCGTTCTCTCCATCATTAACTCATAATTATGACAATTGCGCTCATCGCGACCTACTGATTTACAGAAGTTGTATAAGAACTGTTGTGGTGTCTGTACAAATTTCTGTAGCAAGTGATAATTGTCTGTCACATGTTTTCTAGCTACCTGACAGATAGTACACCATAGTACGGGCCCCGTACTTGGCCCTACTTGAGCTTCCAGCCTCAGAGGCATTGACCCTCCTCCAGCAACGTGATTTGTGAAGACAGGGCAATGATCTTTATCATGTCCCTCACTCTTACATTTTAGACACCAAACTTCTTCATGCACCTTTAGCCAAGCCACTCTATCCTTCTTCAGACTTTGGAATTCTAGGCAAAGACTCTGCAACTCCGCGTGAATCTATTGAACTCCTAAAGTAGCATCTTGGATCAGTGTCTCATGTAGTCTCATAACAATCTCTAGCGCTTCCTTCTAGGTCCCAATATTTTTTGTGATAAAGCAACCCTTAAATGAGGCAAGAACAAAGCCACAATCCATTCATGGTGCTGCCCATCTATAAGATTCATGTTAGCTTCGTGGATCTTGTATTTCAGTCTCTGATCCACATCCCAGGGTGTCTCACTCGGCTTCATCATCATTTCCTTGAATCCAACGATTGATTACACTTCAGACTTGGGCCTACTGAATTCCTTATTTAGAGCAATCTGAATGTCTACCAATGCAGTTGTCGGGTTATCGGTGCAGTACTTAATGTACCATGTTAGAGTGCAATCCTGTAAAGTAATAACCAACGTTACTTTCTTCATTTGATCATCTCTAATATTTTGGGTTGTCCACATGGCCTTCACAATGAACCAAAACTGGTTCAGGTCCTCATTTCTTGAGCCCTTGAAAATGGGCAACTTTAGTGCATTTTCCATATTGAACCGTGGCGGAGGTGGTGGTGGTGTGGGTGAAGGTGTATGCTGAGGAGGTGAAGATGGAGGTGGTGTGGGCAAATGGCAAATTCACGAGAACCCTTGCCTTATTAACTAGACATTGCTCTGCAGTGAAGCCTGTGCTACTCCTTCATCATCACCCAGAGGAGGTTCAATCAGCTGGCTATATTCCGGACCTGTTCTCCTTCTATCCCTAAATAACTTTCCACTTTGCGTAGCTCCAAACATCAAGGTAATTTCATAACCTGCTTTTCACATAAGAGAACATTAATCCAAGTATTCAAAGATCTTAAATACTTACCTCGCAATCCCTTGAAGAAGCACCACTCTACTTCATTGTAGCTAATCGAGGTATCGACCATGAACTCTATCACAAACCCTCCGATGACAATCAAGGCAGTGATCGACAGTGCGTACAATCTTATCTTCAGAGGCTTCCAATCTACAGACTAACTCCGGGGTCCATACTATTGGACCGTTAAGCCTCCCCCTTCCTTGTCTGTCTGCTAATTTAGCTATCCACTTGTATAGCTTGATCGAGAAGGAACAAAAGAAAATTTTGTGTATCTATGTGTGCATATACCTGTCCAACCACTGTTCTTTCATCAATCACAGATTTCTATTTTTTTGCATCGCGAATTCATGGATTTTTCTATCCAACCACTTCTCAATTTCTTTCTTTATTAGATTCCAGTGATGCGACATCACACATATCTTTATGCAGATCCCAGTCTCGGCAATGGAACCATTTGTTGGCTTAGTGGGTCCTGACCCAGGTTCAGAGTTAAGTTTTCCAAACAAATCCCTACACTACTAGCCCTTTTGGCATCAACCTATGGAGCAGAGACTAAAGTCTCACTCGAAGCAGTATGGGGGGGATTTTGGAACCATGTTTCCACAACCAGAGATGAGTGGGATGTCATGTTATGCTCTAGACCTGCCTTCGCGCAAATCAATAAGCCCTGAGGGCTTATCGATATAAATTCTCTTAATCAAATTCTATACATTCGTGAAGGACTACGATGTTTTTTAGTGAACCCTAAAAAGGTGAATCAACCCTTTACGTGCAAGTGTAACTACCCTTAAGTTTGTATTTCTGTGGATTGGCTTAAGTGTTTGATAATATTAACATGCAATAAGATATTCTTTGTTTAAACAATTATTATTACTTATGTTCATATGATAATACAACTCGTGTAAAATCATGCATCAATACAATATTAAATCATAAACCCATCATTCATCATAACATAATTGCATTCATTCATAACAGAAGTAAATGGAAAAAACAAAGATATTTCGAGAAGAATCTCTTTATTGATACTTCAGTTCTGCTTATAGACTCAAGACTACCTTGCACACTCATCTACGGGGGTCCATGCACTCAGCTGCAAGCTCTATTCTAGGCCTGCGTGCACAAAGATGCAGAGCTTCTCTTCTACTCTAAGACTTCTTCACTCTTACTTCTAATGACCCATTACATTCATTGATCTCTCCACTACTATGCCTTAGACTCTCTAAGACTCTCCTTTTTATATAATCCCATGGTCTGTGGACCATGGGTAGGTCTATACAAGCTGATACAACTTACATAACATAAGGGTAAAACCCTTTATGACACTTTACCATCTATGTGCTCCGCGACCACATTTTGCAGAGACTTTACATTATTTACAACAAAACTTGGGATTTTTCCCCAAAACCTAGGATTTTGCCCCAAAATTCACCCTAGGGGACCCCTATCCCAATAGTAAGTGGTCTACCTTCCTCATGTATGCTTGCATATAACAATCAAGAGTGTGCGTATGCTTCACATCTGCACGTAGTGTCACACAGCATCATGGTATGTCCACAAACTGCATGTCATGCACTTTCACTCATTTTTGTCTTGTGGACACTTTCAAGCTCGGAGTGTGTTTGTCTCCATTGTTGCATCTTTCACAGCTGCTGGTCTAAATGATTGTGTTTCTCGCGGACCATGCCTCAGCAACAAGGGTCAACCAATGCGTCGATGGTTGCATCGGAAATATCACTTCACATGATCAGACCCATGCACCATTAGCTTAGGATTAGGAGTAGTGTTTTCCTTTAGTTTGCTTGCTTGTATGCTTGTTCACTTTATTGCTTTGTTTGCTTGTTTTTTTGCTTACGCACTTTTATTTTGCATTTACTTATGCTTCTTCTTTGCTTTTTTATTTTTTTGCTTGTCTTCCTTTGTAGGTTAGTTTTGCATGAAACCATGCATGACTCTTGAAACAAGTTGGATAAAGTGCAAGAAGCCTTGTGCAACTATCACTACTTGGTTATCTATCATCTTGCCTCTGTATGAAGAACTTGTTACTTGTATTCCATGACACATCAATGGAAATACGTACTATTCGAAGTGAACCTTGGTGAAAACACAATGCTTGCGTTCTAACTAGTATCACCTACTCTAGTCAGTTGTTTCTGGGTTAATCCTTGCCAGCTTAGTGAAGTAGAGTAAGGTGAGGGGGAAAACCTTAAGAATCATGTCAGAGGTATACATAAACTACTTCTCTGAAGGAACAATCTCTTCTGCTCTTAATTAGTCGAGATCCCTCTTTTGCCTCTAAAATGAATAAGTGTTATGCACAGTTACGGAGATGAAAAATGAAAAAAATGAAAAAGTGAAAAATGTTTGAGAAAATGAAAATGAATTAGGTGAAAGAAGAGAAAGGCTTCCTACACAGAGAGGTGATATAAGTAACTTCATCGAGGTACCGACCAAGCTCACTCACAGCAGAGCCATCCTTGTGTTCCTATGTGACTCCACCACGGTACTGTCAAGGCCTATTGGCAACGGAGCAACACCAAAGATGAAACTAAGACTTTTACAACTATACTGCTTGTGTGCCAATATACCCCTCAAACCCAATCAAAACAACTATGTCTCCTTGGCTTGTAATGTGTGTCAATCAACCAAGAGCTTGGCAGATGATACATCTTACAATCAAGCTAGTGTGGAAATCAAGATGAACTGAGAACTGAACAATACTTCTGAAGGTGTTAGACTTGCTTTTCATGAACAAGGTCCATTCAGAGAGCTAGATTTCTACTAGTGTGTCGCCAAGTGTTGTAGCAGCTACAACAACCCTCAAAAATTTTTCCTTAGCTTCGTTTTGGAGCCTCCCTACCAACCTTTCGTGGTAGCATGTCTTTCTTTGTTGAGTACACAAGCTTTAGCATTTTTCTTGCAGAATGACAGCCTATCCATCAAAGCTTGTTGCATTCCCCTCACAGGTTGTTCTTCTGGACTTGGTCTAGCTGCAAGCTGAGAAGCTCCATCAAGAAATTGTGAAAATTTGGAGGGAAACGAACCTTCCCTACAAAAATTGTGCAATTCTATCTGGCAGCCTACTGGGCTTCAGAATTGCGCAATTTTTCCTGTCACTATTCACTGAGAAAATTGCACAATTCCTCCAACCAGGGCTGCTCAACCCAAAAATTGCATAATCTTGGGTAGTAGTCAATTGCTCTACCCAGAAATTGCGCAATCCCTCTAGACAGCTAGCCCAACTCCCTCCCCGAAATGCACATTTTTTCCTCCCAGCTAAGAAGACTGTTGCATGTGCAGTTGAGTTGACTGGTTCCCTTCGAGACTGAGTAAAACTGATTTTCATACATGGGCTACTTCTCCCAAGGTAGCATGTAAAGGCATCCCTTAATTCAGGGATCTAATTTTAGTAGCTAGAGGTCGCATGCAAGGATAATTTTAGAAACCTCCCACCAAGTGTCGCTCTTCCTAGATTTGTGGCATATGCGTCACATCTTTGATTTTATCAAAACTCATGAACCAACGCCGCATTCCCCACATTGACCTTGTAGCTCTTACATCCCAGATTGCATCTAGGAGTCATCGGCACATTCAAATCAGTTGTTTTGGGGTAAGCCTGCTTTTCATGTCTTGTGTTGCATTTCTGGCACTTTTTGTGTTTCGCTTCGTATGAATGTTGTCTGCTTGATTTTAGTGAGCACTTGCTATCATTTTGATACATACTAGCTTGTAGTAGTGCCGTTTCAGTTTTCATTAACATCTCACTGATGTTGCATGCATGGAACTATTTTTCATGAATGGTCACTAATTTAGCAACTCGACTCACCCACATGCATGTTGTTCTGTTTTCTGAATCTTTCATTCACTATTTTCATGCATGGTCATTCACTTATGCTTACACTCATTATCACCATGCATTCACATTCACATTCGCTTTCAGTTGCCCGTCGGCGGGTCTGGGCAGCCTTGGTCTGGACTCTACATCACCAAGAAAACATTACACAATCCTGAGAGGGAACACTCTATCTTCCTCTCAGGAAATGCACATTTCTACCTAGTGATTGTCCTCTTGTCTTTCATTGCACAATTCTAAGGGACAATGATTGTTGGCCCAGAAAATTGCGTAGTACAGTCATTGAGCCTATAACCATTTCCAGCTGAGATTGTGCATTGTACAATTCCAGCAATCAACAACCATCCTGGACTGTGCATTGCATAGTTCCAGTAGTCAATCAGCCTCCCAATAGCCCAGACTATGCCTTGTGCAGTTCTAGCAGTTAGTCTCCCAACCTCCCAGCGGAAATCATGCAACCTTCATGATCAGTCACATAGGTATGTTGCAAATTAGTTCTCAAGTTTGTTTTAGTTTCTGACTGAAAAATTTCTTTCCATGAGTGTTTCCATGTCTCTAGGTATCACAGGTGTTTTCTTGCCTCTCAGCAGTATAGGTACAATGGTTTCCAGGAAAATAGAGTCGAAGACACCATTCAGAGCACACTTGGGGATGCAGTCGATCAAGTGTCTATGAACTTGCCTACCCACAAAGGAATCAAGTTGTTCGTAGACATGGACATCAAGATATGATGACAGCAACATCACATCAAGCATCACCATGAACAACAGTTGAAGGAAGCATACTGGATGTAATGAACGTAAGAGGAAGTTTATTGACAACACAGAGGTAGAAAAAAGTTGCAAGCTCAAGCAGACCCACTTGTGGTGAAAGCAACTTTGGAGGCTCAGGCTATGAGGTGATGACACGACAGGAAGATCACACAAAGGTAGAGAATAAAACAAATAAGGAGTTGCATGGGCTCAAGCAGCAACTCAAGGAAGAACAAGAGCTGCACAGATGAGAGAATGAGTTGCAGCAGTACAGGTACAACAACAGGCGCAACATGCACTCACTGATGAAACTACACTTGTACAAGTTAAATATCCATCCAAACAGCTGACACGGAGGAGACATAGTGAGAAATGTTGTTGATCGCATGTAAGGGAATTAAGCAAATTGCATGGCATTGTGCACATTCATGAAATCCCACCCATTCAACACACTCACCGAGGGAAAGCCAAGAAGCAATTTTGACTGGAGTTGAACATGTAGTTGACAGTTGATGCGCATGAGCACCATCACACATTGGAAGATCAGAACGAACACTATGCATCAATGTGTTGCCAGTTTGGCCACACCCAAGAAGACCATGCACATGTTAGCAAACGAGTTGGACGAAGGAGCCATACCAATGCACCCAGATGCAACGGAGGCAAGAGTTCGCTTTAACAAGATTTCACCACGGAGTGCATGCACACCATCATGAACGACCAATCTTGGAATCATCTAACCACCTTCACCATCACAAGCATGTCAAAGAGTTGGTCTCACCACAATGGACCGAGTGTTAGTGATGTCTTGCATGGCTTTCTCAATCCATTTTGTCTTACATGAGCACATGTGCATTGTAATGTAATGTCTTGTCAATTGGAAGTTCAAGTGTCTATAGTTGGATATAACAATCATAGAGTAGATGAAGAGTCATGAGGGTAAATGAATTGTCACAAAGGGGAATGTCAAGGGTCAACCCACCCTCTTCTATAAATAGAAGCTCATAACTTATTGTAGAGGCATTTGGTCAGCCAAGCTTTTGATAAGACTATCTTGGAGAGAGCTTGGACAATATTGTAATGAGCCTTGGCTTCTCCACTACGCAGAGCTAGTATATCTCTTTGGAAGAGAAGGTAGTTGTGGCTGTAGCATTTCACTGTCAGAACTAGTGGTAAGACATGGATGTACTGTATGACTAGAACTTAAACTTATTAATATAACAGATCCAACATGTTTCATGCATATGTTGTATTGTATTCTATGCTATTTGGTTTACTCTAAATGATATATGTATTTGTTTGCTTACACATGAATGTATGGACTTTTCTATGTGTGTATGTATGAATATTTCTGAAATGTGTTGTTGGTTTAACCATCACTTTAGATTGCTTGCTAACTTGCCTTACATGTTGTGATGCATCTTCACTCGTGTGTTCCCTTCTTAATTGCGTGCTAACACAGGTTTCTAAGGGGTGAACTCATCTCAAACCACGTGTGTTAGAACCTCTCATGCACCTTCCTTGGCACACTACAGCTGTCACACCTTTCTACCAACAGAGTTATCTTACTTTTCTCTGTGTGAAATCATAATCAAGGCATTACTGTATGACCACTGTTAGGACTCGTACACCAAATGGTCTGAGGTCTAAATGGGACTTCTTACCAGGAAAATCCCCTGACATGTTGGCAGGTCCAGCACCATCAATAGATTACTAGGCCCAACGGAGAGAAAACCACCTCTTGGCTTTACCGTATATCCTTCCATTCACTGGCAAGGATTCCTAGGCAATCTAAGGTAACACAAAATATGGCTTTACCACAACCCACAATCTGGTTCAGGGGTTACTGGGCCATGTGTTCTATCATTTCGGAGATCCACCTTATTCATATTTGAATCCATCTAGCAATCCAGCTCAAGGAAAACATGAGAACCCCATCACACCATGGCTATCTAGAAATGGAAACGCTAGGCTAAAAATACTGTTACACCTGGAAAAACCCATGCCACAACAAAAAAAAGCCACATGAAATACCATGCATGCCAAATATAGCAAGGAAAATACACATGCAAATCGATACCTGCAATGAATCATGTTGTAGCTACTTGATCTTGCCTTTCCTTGCTTGATCTTTGCTTCCTCTTGCCTTCTTTTCCTTTCTTGATCCAATGCAAAAATGCTCCAAGAAAACTCCAAGTGTCTAAGAGTGAGAGAGAGAATAATGAGAGAGCTCCAAAACTCAATAGACAAAAGGTTACCAACTGATCCTAATAAACCTTTTTATGAATGAGGCCTCTATTTTCTTCATTTTCCATTATTAACTTTTATTACATGGAAACCAAGGTTGTTACAAACACAATACGAGCATTTGATCCAAGACTAGATCTCATTTTAATTCTAAAAATGTGATCATGGATAAGATGAAAGACACTCCCATCACCACAAGCCCTCAATATTCCTTGGTTTGTTCCATCAAATCCTCCCCATGGTATTACCATAATAAAGATAAGCCCATGTCTTGGATTAATAAAAACCAACTTATCATTATCTTATAATTTTTCAAAACATTATATGACTTTTATGTGCCACCCCTACTAGACTTCTTTGATTTATATATATATATATATATATATATATATAATATATATTATATAATATATATATATATAAAGCCAAAACCCAAAGTAATAAGAGTAGAAGTTATTTTAATGCTTTAATATGCCACTTGTGTAACTGAAACTAAAGAAGACAATCTTGAGATGCCTCATTCCAAGATCCACTATAATTAAAAGAGTAAAGGGAATTTTTCCAAATTAGTTTCGTAATTAGGAAAGTAACAAACAAATGATTAACTAATTTTAGATCTTTCTTACAATGGGGACATTTGTTGGGCCCTTGTGAACCCCTCCTTTGAATATTATTTTCAATATAGTATTTCATCTTCCAAAGCATTATCCACCACCATTTTGATACTTCATCTTTATTTAAAAAAGAATGAACTTCATATCCCTAATTTTTTTTTAATGAACCTTTGTAGCCCTATTCTAGGACCAAACAATTTGATCCTCATGTTAGATTTTAAGCTTTTGTGGCTTTCTTTTGGAAAAATATAGTTCGTATTATCCACAGTATTGTATACATCTTGTCAATGTCAAATCCCAAAACAGATCTATCTTCAAGACGCAAATGAGTAATCATTGAAACAAGAGTCAATCCGGCTAGGGAAGGTGAATAAATAATGAATGCACAAAATTTTAAAAAGCGAACTAAAACGCTAACATTACCAAAAACCTTAACCAATTCAATAAAAAAGAAATAAATGATTTTTAAAAATAACAAATAACAAATAAATCAATAAATCAATAATCAATAATTAATTATTATTAATTTATTAATTTATTTAACTTTTGAAAAATAGTAATTAATAAAATAAATAAATGAATAATAATAATTAATTATTATTATTCATTTATTAATAGAAAGAAAGAAATTATTATTATAAATAAATAAATAATAATCATAAATGAAATAAATAAACACATAGCTAATAAACTAATAGAAACTAAAGCTAAAAATTATCAATAATGTTAATGAAAGAGTTAAATCTTAAAGAAATTCAAGATAAGGGAAGGAAAGAAAGTTATACCTGTGATACTACGCCTCTAAAGTGGACCTTGAAGAGATGATATGTCTAATCAGGGGAAGCCAATTTTCATTGATCTCACTCGCACCATATTTTTTAGATTGTGTGGATATTTTATAGTTTCAAGGGCTTCTATGATTTTCCTCCTTTGATAGTGCTCCTCCCTACCAATAATTTCATCATCCTCTAGACAAACGTAATGCTTGGTCTTTGAGGAGTGTTCAGCAAGGGTTGAGGTGCATGATCTTCCATGCTTAATGTCGGCTCCATGCTCTTTTAGTATTGTTTTTGAAGAGCGCCCTATCTCTCCAATATAATTTTTGCCACAAGAACAATCAATCTTATAAACTTCCTTAAGCTACTGATGATCGATGCAATCCTTAACAAACCTCATTCTTTACCTAATAGTTCTAGATGTTGTAAACTAAATGAATATATCCTTCTTTCCTAAAATATTTGTGATCTTATCTGTAAATCCTTGAATGAAAGGAAGGAATAATTTCCCACATTTGATCCTCCTTCTCACTTAGCCTTTTGCCACAATGATTCAAACCTTAGGAATTTATTTGAATTCTTTCATATGATACTCGTGTAACAAAAAATAAAGACAACAATCATAATTGGGCAAGTAATAAACAAATGATTAACTAATTTTAGATCTTGGTTACAAAGAGGACATTTTTTGGGCCCTGCCAAACACTCCTTTGAGATTATCCCAGGCGAATACCTTATTATCAATAACTAGCCATGCAAAAATATTATTTTTAGTATAACATATCATCTTCCAAACCATCATCCACCACCATTTTTATCCTTCATCTTCATTTATAAAAGTAAGAACTTTATATCCTTGATTTGTTGTATGAACCCTTGTAGCCCTTCTCTAGGACCAAAAAAGTTGATCCTCCTCCTCACTTAGAATTATGGCACAATGATTCAAACCTTAAGAAGTTATTTGAATGGTTTAATATGATACACATGTAACGAAAACTAAATACAGTAATCATAAGAGGCCTCATTCCAGGTATAGCCCCGAGGGTTAGCGCAATTGGTCAAGTTCCCTTTGCTAAAGAATTTCGTCAATCAGAGTTCAAGGGGTCAATTATGCTCACCCTTAGAGGTTATGCTCTATTAATTTAGTCAATGTGATGTGATCCCTTCGGGTCAATCTTCCTATATTTTCCTTGGGAAAAAGAGGCCCCTTTCCAAGACCCACAATAATTCAAAGAGTAAGGTACCCTTGCCACATCAATTTTGTAATTGGGAAACTAACAAACAAATGCTTAACTGATTTTACATATTTCCTGCAAAGAGGACATATGTTTGGACCCTGCAAACCCATCCTTTGAATATTATCCCAAGTGATTACTTTATTATCTAGAACTAACCATGCAAAAATATTGTTTTTAGTATAACATTTCATCTTCCAAATCATCATTTGCCACAATTTTGATCCTTCACCTTCATTTATAAAAGAAATAAATTCATATCCATTATTTGTTGTATGAACCTCAGTATCCCTATTCCAGGACCAAATAAGTTGATCCTCCTCCTCACTTAGCCTTATGGCACAGTGATTCAAATGTTTAATAAACCTTCCCTATTCCATGACACACTTGCCATGTTGTAATAACCCTACTAGTTTATGATGTAAACATGATGTAATTATATGTAATGTACTTTGATATTAGGCTGGTGAGTTAGAGTCATCGTTGCAGGCCTGCATGCCTATGTATATGAATATATAGATTTTTGGGGATATCTTTCCTAGGGAAATATGTGTCATTTTAGAAAAATGGTTGAAGATGGAAAGATTGTAAATATTGTAGATTTTGTACACACTTTTATAATAAAATAATGGTTGGTTGTAGAGCCCACTCCATGAAACAAGTATGGGGGATATAGCAACTCCATGGTGACAGTAAACGGGTTATGGTGTTCGGTGTTGGGGAAAGGACACCTGGGGGTTGACATGGCTTCAATGATGAGCCACATGATGAAGAGGAGCCATGCATTCTAAAGAAACTGAGAGTGCCTTTATTATTTCATTCATTACCACCATTAGTATCCATCTTCATGATTTTTATTTAGCATTATCGTCACCCATTCATGCAACTAAATAGTTATTATAACATTCTATAATCATCATTTTTAGTATTCCTCATTCATTCCATGACGGGAGGTGGATGGTGGATTTCAATTATGTACTACTAATTGAACGCGGTGTTAGGGTTCTAGAAATGATTGGGGTTTTATTTGGTGAGTCCCGTGCTTGAACTTGGGAACCAACTAGAGTGCTAGTGACTGGTTGGTGAGCCCTAGAAGATGGTCATCATAGAGGGTCTAGAAGGTCCCAAAGAAGGGTTGCCAGTTAGGTTCTAGAACCGATCAAGCCAGTTATGGCCTAGAAGAGTGCTTGGAAGCCTTGGAAGAAACACGAGATCCTAGAGCCATGTTGCTAATAATTTCCTAGTTTATTATAAGGTACCCTAGAAGGTGGCATCGTAGAGGAACTTGCAGGACCTAGAGAAGGGTGTGCCACTTAGGAGCAGGTTTGGGGAAGCAAAGTGTAGTGGTTAGAATCATGGATGTTGGGTTGGTGCCTTGGCCATGGATTTTTTTTTATCTGTTTACCATTTCTTGTGGAGTTGCAGCCCCATCTAGGGGGTGACCTCTGGTTGAGAGTGATGAACCACGAGGTCTATGGGTCAGTGGAATGTAGAGAGCCTACAATTAGTTTTTCTTTTATAAAGAAAAGTGTTTGTCTCTGACATGTATTGACTTATGGATTTATGAATGGAATCCTAACTTCTATTTTTTGTGATATAATGATTATATTTCCTTTATATTCTACTATACATATTTATTGTCATGTTTTATTCATAATTGTTGTTTAAAGTAAGAATAAAATGTTTGATTAATTTGTGAATAAGGGTTTCCTATATTGTCGGATGTGAATGGTCATGGTTAAATTAATTGTTAAATTTCATTGTTCCATATTTTAATTATTTTATATGCGTTAAATATTGGCATCCTGAGCATTCTGCATTTTCATTCACTTAAATTGAGTACTTCCAAGCATATAGATAGATATGGTATGGTTAGGGTTTCACTTCCAAAGATAATTTTTTTGTTTTAGAGTGTCATGATTGTAGTAGTGTTTCCCAACAGGAGGCTGTGGATATTACAAGATGGTATGATAGCCATATTTTCAACATTGGACCTAATTAGACCTAATATGGGGAAAAATGAGGAAATCTTAAGATGCCTACCAACTGTTTGATGAAAGCATAATGGTAGGACTCATTAAAATTTTACTTCAACATATATATGAGCCAAGAGGGGCTCCGTATGATTAAATTCATGTGAATTCAAGGAGTAATTGCTAAATTTTGACCTTTGAGTGTCATTTTATGTACGGGACACCATTACTGTGTATCAAGTTTTTGGTGATTTTATAAATATGTGTGTGTGTGTAAATATAAATTTATATGAGGTTTATAATATCCATATATCTGTTTGTGTGTGTGTGTGTGTGGAGGGTGTGTTACCTAAAATTAGTTCTAATGCATAGGTTTATTATAAATTTTGAATCAAGGTGACCACAAATTATACATAAATATGCAATTGAGTTGGGGCGAGGTTGGGTGGGCCACATACCATGACTATTGATGGTCAGGGGATCTAACCACGGGGGTAGTTTACCTTGAGCATTTTGATAGTGTTTAGGAGATAACGCCTAGGATGAAATTGATGGGATGGAACAATGATAGGCTGCATACATTAATTAATGAGCCAGTGGAACGTCATCGTTTATGGTTGGAATGAGATAGAGGTGGCATGGTTCCAGGGAGGGGTGGAATTGTGATTTAAGACCTTCCAATTTTTGGGTGACATCCTGGGGTAACCCCTTATTTTTTCAATTTAACCTTGTGGGATATCCATCGTTGATCTAGATTCATGGAACCTGTTATCTCAAAATCAGGTCCTAATAGGCTGCTGATCAGGTTGAATCGAAGTAACTATTTCAAACCTACTTTAAGTTGAGGCTTAGCCTCCTCAACCTGAGAGGGCTCTCTCAAAAAGGGGTTAATGATTTTGATTATAGTTAAGATGGCTAACTCTTGCGAAACAACTCTAAGAATATGAATGGTGGAAACACATTTAACAACTATCCATTGGGCTTATGGAGTCAACAACATCTCAATATGACAATGAATTCAACCTTACATAGAAGTCAGGGCATTCAACATTTAAAATATTCAGAATATAACAACTCAGATAGGACCACCCAGCCTATGAATGCATACAAGAAGTTAGAGCACATCAAGTGAATTCTAAGTGATTACACATTCATACCACTGCAAGAATTAGGAAAAGGACAACATCACACATTCTGAACATAAAAATCCCTCATGAACCTTGAGAAGTAAAGCAAAACATGTATTATCAAAACAGAGTCTTACATAAGCCAAATATCAGCCTTTTTCATAAACTTTCCAACCCTTTTTACATTGTTGCTCCAGCTATATATAGAGTTCTTATTCTATCTAATTGAGATTCCTCCTCAAGCATGAGGGGAACTCGAAAACTACTTCTATTACTGACAGCTATTAAACTTTAACTACTTAATAAATACAACAAACTGTTAACTAGAGTTTTTAGAGATCTAATTCAAATAGGACTCTAACTTCATATTATAAGAATAATGGCTTTGATTAGGATCATTCTCATTCTTTGACATCTGGTTCTCTTTCAGTTTGGCTAAGATGGGTGTTCAATGCTCCACGCTGGTCTTGTATGCCATATCCTCTCCACTGTTCAGAAATATAGGAAACTACCCTTGCTCCTCGGTCTTATGGTTTTCAAATCCACAGAAGCCGGTTTTTCATCTTTGCTTTCCAAAATGTGACAGGTGGCCACATTTATTGATGTGCTATCCACTGCTTTTAAAACCAAAAAATGCATTCAGGTTGTCTTAATATATCTGAACTGTGCTTAAACTACTTACGTTATGACAAAATGCAAATTTGGATCCAAACCATTTTTCTCCATCTGTCTTAGTCTGATTGATTGCTGTAGCTTCAGATGTCTCCTTGCATTCATTTGTTCCTCAAAATTTTCCTGCTTCTGCTTCAAAATTGGTTTATTTATATTGGAACCATCACCTTCAGCAGTTTCGTAGCGCGCTACGAAGCTGCTGAGTTGTTTAAAAAACATTGTTCTCAACCCAAAAATTTTATTAATCGAACACTTTGTTGCCAAAAATTTCTTTAAACTTTCCAAAACTGAATGGACATTTAGAATTATTCAAGAAGGTGAGATCAAGCAAACTCATCAAAACTCAAAACATAATCTTACTTGAAATGTGATTTCATTTAGAAGGTTCCTTTAGCTGGCTTAACTGAGCCTTTAGATCTTCTATTTGTCTCTTCATAACTTTGTTCCCAGCTCTCAGTTGCATATTAATCATCCTGATGTACTTGGCTTCTTTGATTGCCAGCACTGTCCAAGTATGAAATTGCGTATTACAGTCAACCACCTCTACCGCTGCATTCTCCTCCCATAGGGTTTTAATTCTGTAATAATTAGCTTGTATGATGGCATGTCTTCTAGCAGCTTTCTTCAGTCTGGCAATCTCATGCTTAGCTGATTCCAATTTACTTTTCAAGTCTTCTATATTGTCTTCTTTGGATGTGGCGACTGTTTTGCCTGTGTTCTTTCCTTGCTGGCGTTGTGTCTCTTCCCCTGTTTCTTCTTTTCTTGGTGGTACCTCCTGTACTTGCTGAAATCTCCTTGTTATAGGTCTCCTAGGTTTAAAAACAAATTGTTCACCTTGCTCATCAAATTTAAGCCTTTTTGAGGCTTTGGTTTTCTTTGTACTCTCTTTTCCTGGCTGTATCAATTCATCCTGAGCTAGTAAGGATTCCTCAAAGTCAATAGCCTGCAATAAATCATTTAGATTTCCCTTTGAAACTCGACTTTCTTCAACCGCTACTGCTTTACCTTTTTCTTCAACCATCTGACTTCTGGTTCTTCTCCTTGAAACTACTTCAGTGGTGCTTGCTTCAGGTACAATCTTTTTAACACGAGCTTTTTCCTTAGTTGCTTGCTGAGGTGTGTCTTGAATGATGAGTGGCTGTACTGGCTCTCTCACTTGTTTCCTTGCTTGTAATTTTGGAACTCTTTTAGCTCTTTCTTCTGTTTGGAGATCCGCTATTGTGAGATCTCTTGCAGGTAGAGGACTGAGGCCAGTCTGGCTTTTGAAACCAGACATAAAAATAAATGAATTCCAATCTTTGCCTACCTTTTGAAGCTCATCTAAGACCAGTAGTTTAATAAAACCATGATGAAACAGAGAGGTTTCACAATCTTCTTTCCTCAATTGTACTTTGTCACACATCTTACTCAAACTACGGAATAGATAAAAAGGTAGGTCAATGGAAACCTTCCCTGTGAAATGCAAAAGGAGCTTGAAATGGTATGAGTACACCTTGTTATACCTTCCTTTGCAAGTCAAGTATTTTTGTATGCAGGTGAGTAAATGTGCATAATATTCTTTGACATAGTTCCTGGGCACTGACTTACTTAAATCTTCATTTACAAACTCTTTCTTTAAAAACTCCTTGCAAGGATTCATGTCAAATTTGAAATTTTTGAACCATTCCTCTTGTCCTCGTGGAATCTCTGTCACAGTGGATATTATCTCAGGCGAGACCTGCAATTCTATCATAGCTACCTTTGAATTTAAGCCTGTGAAATTAAGCGCAAATTCTTTGGTTACCTGTGCATGCCCTCCTTGTAACTTCTTGCAAAAATTCCAGCACCTGGCTTTTTTTAATGCTTTCTCCACCTCTTTATTCCTTAGTGCTATATCCAGGCCTTCAGGTTCGTTCCTTAGGCATTTGCCAGATCTGTGTTCTTTTTTCTCCATTGATCTCTCCAAAGATTTGCAAACAAGGAATATTAGCTCTAGTTTGAACTGTAACTCAGCTTCTTTTAGAATTCTGCCTCGCTTGAATTTGCTTCCTCGCTTGATTTGCTGCTCGCTTGATTTGCTACCTCGCTTGATCATACTTGTATTTGAACTTGAAATCTTGCCGTTTGAAATCTTTCAAATTGCAATCTTGTAGATTTGTTATTCATGCAAGGTTTACAACCATCATTAAGATTTATGCACGGTGGCCTTTCTTGGAAATGATGATTCGTGCGTATCAACAGATCTAATGGTGGTGATAATGGCAATGGGTGGTGGAAAGTGATAAGAGTACATGAACTGACATGAGATGACATGGCCTGTGATTCACCTAACGGATTTGACATTTTGGGAAACATTCGTTGCGAAATGTACGAATCCATGATTTCGCAGCGTGGTTAGTTTGAAATTTGAATAATGCGCTGCGGAATTTCCTAATAGGGTTTGCCCTGCGAAACTGCTTAACTATAAAAGCGCTGTGAAAACACTTTAATAGTATGCATGCGCTACGCAATTACCAAAAGGCTTGGAGGTGGATATCAAAATGACATGTGGCTATGAAACAATGATGAATGAAGGAGAACCAATGGTACATAGGAATATACTTGACTCATGACCTCTTAAAACTTCAAACTCTAAGGAAAAAATATGAAAACAACATAGACTAACACTGACCTTTTTCATCGGGCTAGGATGAAAAGTTACATCTATCATATCTTTTTTTTTTTTAAGTGATAACAGAACCATACCTAGGAATTGTGATTGAAGACCCCTCTCCCCTGTGATGTCAGGATGGGGGAAAAGGGGGTCCACATTTTTTTCTAAGTCATTGGATTCATGGGGTCGCATGCCATCATAGATCAACAAGGAAATTTTGTACGTAGGGCCTACAAAGAAATAATATATTATATGGTGTACACCATGGAGCGATGCATCATACACCATGAACACCATGTAAAGTTTGATTCAGCTTGGATATATATCATATACGTGGTCTTAGAAAATTATATATTATAGAGAAACATAACACATAAAATATATTGTAGAAATATAAACATCAAAAATACATAAAACAAGAGAGACACAGATATACGTGGTTCACCCAATTTGGGCTACGTCCAAGGAGAAATAGCTAGTCCTTCCTTTTATATTATCCAAAAAACTGAAGAGATACAACCTATAGTAGATCGATTGTAATTCCCTCTTCACTCTCACACATTCTCCTCTCTCTTTCTTACTTAGAATACAGATCTACATAGACACAATATAATTCCCTCATATATAGCGAGGGGTTTCCTTCTAGGGAAAAAAACCCTAAATTAAAAATAACTTTTGTCATTAGATCTCTGCCTAATGAACGACCCAAATTGACTATCAAATTACAACATTTTACAAGGCAATTTTAAATCTATTTTTAGCTTCGGGGGCACTGCCCCCAATCCCACACCAAGTGGGGGCTCCCAATAATCATTGTCACCCCCCGTGGACCCCATAGCGGCACACATTTATGGGTGGCATTACTGCCACATTACCAACTGGGAGCCAATGCAAAGATACCTCTGAACACAGAAGATAATCAGGCTCCACACCCAACAATCTCCCACTTGGAGATTGATTATAGCAATTCCACCGCTACTTCATTTGCTAGACAATGACTCCACTTTCGACATGGTTGTTTCTCATCTTCTTCATCATACTTGAAGACTAATTGAAACTGAGCAGAATCTCAATTTCTCCTTGGTTACAACTTTTGTCAACATATCTGTAGGATTTTGGCTAGTGTGTATATTTTCCAACTTCAACTACCCATCTTCCAACACAAATCATATGAAATGGTACTTGAGCTATATATGTTTAGTCTTGGAATGAAATGCAGAGTTCTTTGCAAGATGTCTGGCACTATGGCTATCACTGTATAACCTGCCCAATTCCTGCTTCTTACCCAATTCATCCAAAAACCTTTGTAACCAAATAATTTCTTTACTAGCCTCTGTAGTAGCAACATACTCTGCTTCCGTCGTTGAGAGTGCAACAACAATTTTCAATTTTGAAACCCAATTGACAGTTTTTCCACCTAAAGTAAACACATAACCTGTGGTTCTCCTCATGTTATCTCTATCACCTGCCATATCTGCATCAACATATCCTTGTAGAGAAATGTTTGAACCACCAAAGCATAATGCTTGATTTTTGGTACCTCTCAAATACCTGAGAATCCACTTCATTGCCATCCAATGTTCTTTTCCTGGATTGTTCATGTACCTGCTTACAACTCCCATTGCATGTGAAATATCATGCCTTGTGCAGACCATTACATACATTAAGCTTCCAACTATTGATGCATATGGAACTTTAGACATATAATGCATTTCTTCTTAAGTCTTGGGACACACCTCCTTACTTAGTTTGAAATGGCTAGCCAAAGGTATACTAAATGGTTTTTCATTCTGCATATTAAATATTTTCAACAACTTTTCAATGTACTCACTCTGAGACAATGCTAATTTTCGATTCTTACAGTCCCTAGTTATTCTCATACCAAGGATTTGTTTTGCAGCACCCAAATCCTTCATTGCAAATGAGTTTGCAATTTTATTTTGAGCACATTTATTTCCTACATGTTAGAACTTGTGACAAGCATGTCAGATACATATAATAACAATATAATATATATGCCATCATTTTTCCTTTTGAGATAAACATAATGATCATAGTGACATGTAGTATAACCTTCTTCAGACATAAACCTGTCAAATTTTAGATACCACTACCTTGGAGCCTATTTTAAGCCATACAAGCTCTTCTTCAACCTGCACACTAGCTTCTCCTCCCCTTTGACCTCATATCCTTGTGGTTGCTTCATATATATTTCTTCCTCCAAATCCCCATGGAGAAAGGTTGTCATTACATCTAACTGTTCAAGATGCAAATATTCAACTGCTACTAGACTTAAAATAGTTCTGATTGAAGTCATTTTAACAATAGGAGAAAATATTTCATCAAATTCTATAACCCTTTCCTATGCAAGCCCCTTCACCACAAGTCTAGATTTATATTTTTTTCTACCTCCATCTTCTTCCTTCAACCTCTAAACCCATTTATTCTGCAATGTTGTTTTACTTGCAGGTAACGTGACTAAGTCCCAAGTCTGGTTATATACTAAGGAGTCCATCTCTTTTTTCATGGCTTGCTCCCACTTCTTCCTGGTTTCTACCTGCACTGCTTCTTCATAACATTATGCTTCACCAGAATCAGTCAACAATACATAATATAATGAAGGAGAGTATTGTTCAAGGGGTCTACTTATCTTGGTAGATATTCTAACACCACTTTCAGGAGTTTGAGGTGCCTTTTGTTGTTGTGGTTGCAAATTTTGTTGTTTTGGCTATTGATCATTATGATTTTTAGGCACCTTCACCTTTTTTGTGATCTCATCAAGCACTGTGTATTCTCTGTTTTCTTTTTCCTATTTCTTTTCCTACAGTTGATCCTTATACAAAAAATTTTCATTGAATTTGTCATCTCTGCTTCTAATGATTTTGTGTTCTTCATAATCATAAAAGTGATGATCAAAACCATTAACACCATATCCAATAAAGGGACATTTCTTTGATTTTTCCTCAAGCTTTGTTCTATTTTCTTTATTAATGTGGACAAAGGCTTCACAAACAAAAGTCTTTAAAAAAGAGTAGTTTACCTTTTTACCTTTTGTGCCTACTCTGGAATATCACCATCCAAGGAAATTGAAGGCCCTCTGTTTATTAGATAAACAACAGTATCTATAACATCTGCCCAAAATTGTAAAGGCAATCCTACATGCAATCTCATGCACCTTGCATGCTCCATGATTGTCCTGTTCATCCTTTTTGACACACCATTTTCTTGTGGTGTTCTTGGAAATGTCTTCTCTCTGTGAATTCCATTCTCTGAACAATACCTATCAAACACTTTGCTGCAATATTCACCTCCATTGTCTGATATGAGACACTTCAACCTTTTTTTGATCTCATTTTCAACCAAAGCTTTCCATTTTTTGAAAATATTAAATACATCAGATTTATTTCGAATACAATAAATCCAGGTTTTTATGGTTGCATCATCAATAAAAGTAACATAATAACGAAATCCACTAAGAGATTATACCTGAGCAGGTCCCCATTCATCTATATGCACAAGATTTAATTTTTCGCTCTTCGTTTCTTTCCCAAATCTGAGGAATCTAACTCTCTTTCGTTTTCCATAAACACAATTCTTACCGAATTTTAAATCAACATGCTTCAAACCTAGCAACAAATTTCTTGAGTGAATAATCTACATCCCCTTCTCACTCATGTGCCCAAGCCTATGATGCCACAATGTCATGTCTTCTCCTATAGAGGTTAAAGCATTAATAGAATTAGACATACCATTACATAAATACAATGTACCAACCTTTTCTCCTTTTGCTATTACTAGGGCTCCTTTAGTGACCTTCAAGGTTTTATCTGTAGAAGTATTCACACAACTCTCACCTCCCAAAATCCATGTTGAAATTACATTTTTCTTCAGATTTGGAACATGCCTTATCTCCTTCAATAGCCATTAATTTCCATTCTATTGTTTTATGAAAATTGTGCCCATTCTAATGATTTTACAGGGTTTATCATCACCCAATCGAACCTGTCCATAATCTCCTTGAACATAATCATGAAAATATTTCCTATATGTTTGGCACAGAATGAGGCCCCTAAATATACAACCCAGGCATCAATAATATTTTCTAATGAAAGACTCAAATCATCTTGCAACACATCACCTGTCACATTCACTTCATGTGCGTCTCCTTATTTTCCCTTCTGAGATTTGTAGTCTTTCATCGGGTGTCCTTTCTTCTCGCTTTTCCAACACTCTATCCCCAATCTGGACTTGGATTTTCCTTTCCTTGAATTACTATGATATCATGGGCTCTTTCCTCTTTCCATTTTTCTTCCCCTAGTCTCTGTAGTCGAAGCATTACCCGATGTCTCGCCAGAGCTTTTCCATCACATTTCCTCACTAAGGATTGCACCAAAAACTTCATCAAATTTTAAAGTAATAGATCCAGGGACATAGTTACTAATGGCCATAACTAAACCATTCCAACTTTATGGAAATGAGCACAGAAATAACAGAGCCCTAAATTCATCATCAAAAGTTACCCCTACAGAACTTAACTAACTGGTAATTGTATTAAATTCATTTAAATGATGAGAAACATATCCACCTTCTGACATCTTCATATTAAATAAATTCTTCATAAGAAATACCTTATTTTAGGCCGAGGGTTTCTCATATAGTTTGGCCAATGCTGACATTAAACCCTCTGTTTTCATTTCCTTTGAAATATTAAATGCTACTGACGCCGCTAGGCATAGCTGTATTGTTCCAAGTGCCTTTCTGTCGAGAATATCCCATTCTGTGTCTGTCATACTTGTCAACTTCTTTCTCTTTCTACTCAATGGTAGGTACAAATATTTCTAATACAGATAAGCTTCCATCTACATCTTCCATAGATGGTAGTTTTGGCTGTTAAATTTTTCGACCCTAAACCTACCATCTTTTGCCATTGCTCCCACTCAAACTAGGAACCCTTCTCTCCTGCGAGTTTATCAGCCAAATAGACCTTCAGCGCTAATACACATGTTAGAAAATTATATATTACAGAGCAATGGAACACATAAAATATATTGCAAAAATATAAACATAGAAAAATCATAAAATAAGAGAGACATAGATATACGTGGTTCACCCAATTTGGGCTACGTCCACAAAGAAACAGCCAGTCCTTCCTTTTATATTATCCAACAAACTGAAGAGATACAACCTAGAACATATCTATTGTATTCCCTCTTTGTTCTCACACAATATCCTCTGTCTTTTTTACTCAAAATATAGATCTACATAGATGCAATACAATTCCCTCATATATAGCGAGGGGTTGTCTTCTAGGGAAAAAAAACCTAAATTAAACATAACTTCTACCATCATATCTTCGCCTAATGAACGACCTAGATTGACTACGAAACTACAACATTTTACAAGGCCATTTTACATCCATTTTTAGCTTCGGGGGCACTTCCCTTGATCCCCCGCCAAGGGGGGCTACAAATAATCTTCATCGCCCCCCCTAGACCCCACTGGTGGTACAAATTTATGGGTAGCATTGCCGCCACATTATGAACTGGGATCCAATGCGGCGATACCTTTGGATAAAGAAGATAATCGGGCTCCATACCCAACATGTGGTTGCATATAAATACTCATGGGCACATAATTTTTCAACGTGTTTTGTGAGTTAACAGAGGTATAGACTCCATTTTAGGGCATGTGGGTGTGAGGGTCCCATGCCTACATAGTCTTACATTTACTTTTGTTTCCAGCTGACTGATTTGTAGAAAAAATATACAAAATTCTACATGGTACCAGAGCACAAGTGATCAAGCAAGAACAATATACTAGCAAGAGAAATTCAAAGTTTATTATTCGGGATATAGATCTCAAGTTCTTATCACATCTATATCATCGATGGCATTCTATGGTTTGAGGCTTGAGTATGCCCTTGATGGCAGCTCAATCTATATAGCTTGGAATGATTACATGGAGGTAGTTTTGGAAGATAATGGTCTTAAGGATTTCATTGATCAAGAAATCCCTAAGTCTACTGACAAGACTGAGTAAGTGGAATGGAGGAAGTATGTGGCTAGAGCTAGGAGAATTCTCTTGGAGGGAGTGCGAGATCACATTGTCTCGAGCCGCTGTGGAAGGAGACTCTGCATGCAATTTGGAAAACATTGAAAGATTTATATTAGAATAGTAGTGATTAGAGGAAGCTACCAGTGAAGGACAAACTTCAAAAGATCAAGTGTGAAAGGGATGAGATGATCTCTATGTATATGACCAAGCTCATCACATGTAGGGATGGGCTTGCAAGTGTAGGGGTCGTGACATCGGATGAGGATATGGTGAGTCTATCACTCCTTGGAATTCCTAAGAGCTGGCATAGCTACGAAGACTCGGTGAATGAAAGGGAGAAAGTACCAGATTAGGAATGACTATGGTCAGATTTGATGTAGGAGGAGATCAGACAAAGCACCAGAGACAATTCTTTGTCCATGCATGATGAGGAGAACTATGCCTTAGTGAGTAAGGTGAAGAAGGGGAAGGAGAAGGTTTCTCTTTCTGAATCCAGTTCTTCCAATGATGGGAAGAAAGCTGACAAATCAAAAGTGTGATGCTTTCGTTTTCATGAGGTGGCCCATTATGCTGCAAATTGTCCACAGAGGAAATCCACGAAGGGATCTGGGGAAGGATTTGAAGGTGAGGCACTTGCTTCATAGTTTGAGTTGGATTTCACACTCTTCACATGCATGGTTTCATCTAGCATGGGATGTGTTTGGTATTTGGATAGTGAATCTTATTTCCACGTGTCAGGTGACAAGAATCGTTTCAACACTTTGGAGGAGAAGGATCTCCAGATACAGATTGAGATGGGTGATGATGAAAAGTACTATGTCTCATGTGTAGGCACGGTTATTTTTCAAAGGGAGCATGGAGCTCACCTTACCTTGACTGATGTCAAGTATGTACCAAGACTGAAGAGAAACTTGGTGTCGATCGTGATGCTATAAGGCAGAGGCTATGATGTAGTCTTCAATAAGGGAAAGGTTTTCCTTAGACACATCATCACTAGACAGGTGAAGCAGATTGGTTTACGGGTCAAGAACCTATATGCTCTTAAGGTTAAAGATGCATGCAAAGTCTTGAGAAGTAAGGCAACTGATGGAGACTTGATGGTTGAGAGGGAGGGTATATTATCTCTCAACATGCAGCGCCAAAAGAAGTCTCAGACGATTGTGGAGGAGCCACGATTGGTGCAACAGTTTCAGGAGGTTGTGGAGCAACCACAACAGGGGAAGCTGAGTGGAGATCGAGTAGAGACATCTACTCATGCAGAGACCTCCAGTATGGGGAAACTTCGAGCTAGGTGGACTGAGGGATCACATGCAGCCATACCTCCAGGTAGGAGGTGGGGTGATATAGAGTGATCATCCCAAGGAGGAGGTGCAGGATCCTTGAGGTACCCAACCTCTTGGATGAGACCGTCCTACAGGAGCCCCGATGTGGAATAGCAGGAACGGATTGATTGGGTAGAGACAGATGCGGATGGAGTGGCAAAGAGAGTGACAGTGTAGGGAATCCCATGACAACGCATAGCTAGTAGGCTACAGCAATGCGAGAGGCACAAGTGTTTTGCATAGTGCTAGGTGGCACAGCGACGTGTGCAATGGTGTGAGATGCATGGAGATGTTGCAGTAGCACAGATGTCAGAGAGGGAGCACTTGTCAGCAGCAGGTAGATCTTCAGCGTCAGAGTATGTTCCTAACCCAACAGAGTGGTCAGTTGGAAGTGTTTTTGTTCCAAGTGTTGTTGGAGCAAGTGGACTAGGTAGATGTGTTGCATGCAGAACATTTCAGAGTTATAGGATCGGGTTCAAGAGAAAGCCTTTCTTGTTGAGAGGGAGTGTTGAAAAATGTGCAACAAGAAATGTTAAATTTAGAATGTGCTAAAAATAGCATGTCTAAAAATAGTAGTTTGGCCAGTGAGGTCATTGGCCACATTGGGTGAGAGGTGAAACTGCTAAAAATAGAAAGTTCTAAAAATAGCATTTCTAGGTCCATTCCTATTTGTAGCAGTCCCTAGTCTACATATAGGAAGTAAAACTAATCTTGGTCTTAACAGTAGCTAGAAATATTAATTAATTAATTTAGTTGAGTTAATTAGTTAAGGAAATTTGAATTTGAAGTCTTTGTGAGCATGCACATGAGTTGCCCACTGATTGAGGAATTTATCCTTAATTTCCTCCACTGATTGAGGGAATAAGTTTGAGTTATGTAATGAGAGAATCAGTTGACTTAGTTCTAACTAGTCAAGTCCAGTTAGATTATTTTAACAAGTTGTTAAAATAATA
>APFE030211022.1:0-11914 GCA_000404065.3 Pinus taeda
GTGGTAACAAAGGATCGATTCAAATCATCTCGAATCTCAACGTAATGAACAAATCCCTTATTGAACATAAGCATATCTAGATAGATACACTCGGACTAAAACTATTTAATCAGAGAACATGACTAATAATTAGTGGATATGATATATGAGGACTAGCAAGAATCAATTGCAAATTAATATAAAAGAGAGCACAAATGGCAGCAATGAGGCTAGACTAGTAAGTCAAAAGAAAGTCCAGTCAAAAAAATATATATATATATATATATATATAACCTCGAGAAAGTAAACCAGATAACGAGAAAGACTTATGCCCATAGTATAAATGGTTGTATGGAATAGGGTATTGTAGCATAGATTTTGAGATGTATCATTGTATGAATGAGGAATTACATTTGTGCAGAGATAGCTCTTACAACTTGTGCATCAGTGAAATGGTTCAACCTAAGAAAATTTGATAGAAATACTATGCATGACCTTTGTGTGGGTTTTTTCCCCAAAGCCCTAAGACCTTAGGAGTTCTCACACGTGGTAGTATAAATTAGTTAAGGTTTGTTTTGGGTTTTAATAAAATTTCGTAATAGTGAGAGTGACCATGCCCTTTAACTGGTGTCACGAGGTAATAATAAATGAATATGCTCAATTGTTGATGAAAACAAAATGGTTTTAAGAAACATTGATTGAGTAATTGGGATTTCTAAACAGATTCCCCAAGGAAGGTAACAATAACGATTATGTGATTTTAATTTATTAAGTCACTAACTAAATAAAACATGCCAAGTTTATTATGGTAACCATGACCAACCGTGATTAGGTCAATTTTTTTATGCCAAATGTCATGAACAACAATGATTTTGTGAGCATTATTAAGAACAGAAGAGTAAATCATGGTAATATCCTTGTCAGTTTCAACATTGTTTCTTTATTTACTAGAATACTCTTTAATGAGGCTATGTATATTGCCAAGGAGGTGACTAACCCTTAAACAACTAAGTTTAAGCAAAATGTGCATATGATCAACAATTTTTAGCTTTTAAGGAGAATTATGTGAGAAAACTAACATTGTAGTAATGAGATCTCCTTTATCTCCTATATTTGCTAATATTTTCGTGGAGAAGTTTGACAAAAGAGTTTTTTAGACATGCCCCCATGAAACCAATAAGATGAAATAAGTGTGTGGATGGCCCCATGGGAGTGAATAACTCAACAAAATCTTTGAACACTTTAATTGCTTTTCAAAGTACATTAAATTCACCGTGAAAAGAATCCTCTTCTTGGATGTGTTGATAATTAGAAACCATGATGGGTACCTTGACCACAAAGTATATATAAAATGACCCATATAGATAATTATCTTCATGTGAAATCTCATCACAACCCTACTAAAAAATATTGGTGTTTTTAACACCTTAGCCATAAGAGTTATTAGAGTCTTTGACAAAAAGAACTTTAAGCATGAGAAAGATCACATGACTAAGATCTTTAGGAGCACATGATTTAGAAAAAAAGGATTTTGGAAGTGCAATGAGGAGAGCCATGGAAAGGGCAAGGGGTGAGCTTTGATCCACAAAAAATTCTAACTCCACCAAGATAACATGCATTATATTCAAAGGGTCATCCACAAGATTTCCAAGGTATTGAAAAGGAAGGAAACTAAGGCCTCTTTCAAATTCATGGAAACTACCAAGGCGGAAAATTAAATATGTACTCCTAACCATTATCACTGTGTGGGGATATACAAGGTTAAGTGACTAGTGTGGCAAATGATACAGTAGAGAAACTGGGAATACATTTTAGTTAAGGATAATGGAGGATGAAATCAATATATAATTGAGCACATCTACACCTTGTCACTTGCACATTATTGCTTGATTACTAAGTATTAGATGTGCTTAGAAGACACCGAAATTATAGGTAACATTTTTTTAAACATTAAATGAGAGAAGCAACAAAAATTATTAAACACCCCAACAACCTTAACAAAGATGAGTGTTGAGAACCAACTTCTTGTTATACACCCTAACAAAAAAAATTAATAAAAATAAAAACATCACATATATGGAACATGTTTGCTCTTTGCTCTTATCTTTATCTTTTCTATTTACATTAAACTTTTTCAAAATTTAAATCATTATTTCAATTATACTAATATTTGTAATAATATTATTATCTAATTTAATTCTTAATTTTTTTAAACAAGGAGATCATTGGTGTTTATCCCTAGTATGTTTACCTATTGATGGAGTTATGGCTATATATACACCAATGACCCAGTAGGTAGTGCAATGAATATGAACATATGAATAAGCAGTAACGATATTTTCACTACGATATAAAGGTGATTAAACACAGATTATTCTAATATCTATAATAATATTATTATCTAATTCAATTTTTATTTAAAAAAAAAATATTATTGTAATAAAATTTTAATATATTCTATTATTTATTTCTATTATGCCGTTTTTCTGCTTTTTCGGTTCTTTTGGCAATTTTCATTTTCCTAAAATTTTGGGTTTTGGTTTTCTCTCCCTATATTGGTTAAGTTTTTTAAACCTATATTTTACTAAATCATCTTTTGATGAATTTATTAATTATCATACATTTTAGCACCCATGAATTTTTATTTTATTTTAATTTATTTATTTTATTATTATCTATTTTTATTTAATTATTAATTAATTTATTTTTCCTGGTTTGCTTTATCACCTTTTCCATTATAATTTTATTAATTATTATTTTTTTGGTTTGCCTTTTCAGCTTCTCTATCATAATTCTATTATTTTTTCCGGTTTGCTTCTTCAAATTCTTTGTCATAGTTTTGCAAAAGCTTAGATATGGCACAGAGGACAGTGTACTATAGAATAGATAGTATTATATAGGAAAAAAATAATCTGCATTAATTCCGATCGTCATAATTGGAGTGTAGGGGACCGCTTAGATAGTAACGTGGAATGTGAGCATCTCAGCATGTGAAGTAGGGCCCGCTGGAAAAAGTGAAAGTTTAAGATCAAACCAAATGAGCCCATTTTGCACGATAAATACTTTGCTTGCAAGTTGGACCCCTCTCCTCGACTCTCGAGTACAAATGGGTCTCCCTGAGCTTTGAGTCAAGTCGTTTTCCAGCTGTGAGGCACCGATGAGTCTCCCTCGACATGACCTCATGTTGCTTGCCAGCCGTTGAGTACGAAAGACACTCTCCATTCCATTCGCACATGAAACGAAGTCCAGCAAAACAAGAAAATAAGATGTGGAGTACGACTTGACAATGACACACGGACCCTGCTCACACTCACCTTGCTTCCCACTAATGATGTGGAGTCAACATCTTTCCAGCTGTCCACTACGACTGTCTCTGTCGACGTGACATAAAGTTGTTTAGTGTTAGCAGAGTGCCATGCACATCAATAAAATAAAGTAATATCTTTTGCATTTTCAATGCAACGTGATGTTTTATTAGAAAACCAAAGTGTAATGCGGCTGTGACCATGAAAAATGCAATGCATCAAAAGTAGGCAAGCCTTATTAGAAAACCAAAGTGTAATGCGGCTGTGACCATGAAAAATGCAATGCATCAAAAGTAGGCAAGCCTTATTTCTATGTTATAGGATATTTAATTTACCAATAATTGTTTCTGCCATCTGACAAAGCTTTATTTCTTATATTGTAGGATAATTAATATATCAATAATGGTTTCTGGCATCTGAAATTTGAAATTTATTTTGTGCCCTCCATTGATGTTGATGGTTGAAGAGATGATGCTACAGGACACCCCAAAATTCAGGGTAGGACTTTGCCTCCTTCCGAATTCATTGAACAGAAGGTAGAAGGTAGAAGGTATTGAGTGAATTATTTTTATATATATTGTTTCGAGTGAGTTATTTTTAAAGGTAAAAGAAATTTATAATATTTAAAACTATGAATCTAATATACTGTAGTTTATATTTATTGATATTTAAAAAAAATAAATTATTTATTTCACTTATATTTATTATTAAAAAAAATTAAAAATTTTCAATTAACTAAAAAAAATTATAATTACATTGTTAACATTATTTTCAAGTAAATGTTTGTTTTTTCGAGTAGATGGAAAGATGCTAAAGTAATTTAAGAAAAAAAAATTATTTAAATTATTTTTAATTAAAATATAAAGATACGTATAGGTTAAAAATCATTTTATTTAAATTGTTAAAAAAAATATTTTGGATTAATATAAATATTACACTTTATAATAATCAAAAAATATTACATTATTTTATTTGAAATTTAACATCAAAATATAAGGAATTATCAAGTTTTTTCAAGTGGTTTATGTTTCTTATTATCAATATATCAATATACATGCAATGTCTTTCAAAACCAAAATATAAAATGAAAGTATATATAAAGTTTGTAAATGCAAGAGGATTTGTACACTTTTTTCAAAATATAATCTTTTTATTTTTATCAACTTGAGAATTATTATATGAAGTCATTGTGACAATAGTAAATGAATTTCAAATAAAATTATGATAATTGCAATATTTTTAATTTCAACTAACAACATTAAATAACAATATCATCACCATGGTTATACAAGCAACACTGAGGATAGCCCCGTCTCTCTCTCTCTCTTCCTCTTCTCTCATATATAATATAATACGTATATATATATATATATCTTAGCCATGGATGTAGTAAGCACTAAGGATCAAATTTCTTGATAGAAAACCTCTTTTAGAGAGTAACACTTGAAAAAGGTTTGCGTGGCAAGGTATTTGATCCCTCTTGATACTTGATATATCCATGGTTATAATGGATCTATATTCATTCTCTCTTTACACATAGTTGCATTTTTAAATGCATAAACGTATTCAATGATTTAGAAATCCTTTAGGCACTCCAATTTTGTAGTCTAGATAGTTTAAATTTTCAATTTCAACAAATCTTTGTTTGATTTTAAATAAAATCAAGTGAAAGAATATCAAAGGCCAAAATGTAAAATAGTGAAACCACTTACAATAGATGACATTATTTACATTAAATTATTTTTTCGTAATCAATATACTTTTAAATACATATAAAAGTTATTGAATTATTTTACTTTCAACATATTCAATTACTTTATTTCTTTGGGTATTGGAATATTTTGCTATGGTTAATACTTGTTTTCAAGTTTTTTTCTATGTAAAATTAATATTAAAATAAATTAATTAATTTGAATATTCAAATAGTTTATTCAAATTTTATATTGAAACGTCACACACATATACATTAAAATAGTTTATTCAAGTTTTATATTGAAATATTTGTAAGACGTATAAGAATTATACATATTCATCACATTTAGAAGGGAAAATATATGTTTTTTTTAATTACTTTATTTCTTTTAAAAACTTATATAAAACTATGCTTATTCACACGAACATCAAAATATTTTATTTATGGCTAAAGAGTGAGAGTGAAATATTTTTACCACATTTGCTAAGTGAAATTAGGATTATTGATGTTTTATAATGAATTTAATTAAAACTAACCAATTATGTATATTCATTTTTTTTTTAAATGTAATTTGGTATTGTTTTTTTATTTAGGGAATGCTTTACCTTTATTTTAAAAAGGCACATGTGTCAACTCTATGTCGATCACTGACGAATTCATACATCATACTCGTCCAATGAGCCTGGTATAGGTGTTACACATTTTCATTGTTTAAATTGCATTTTTGAATGCATAAATGGATTCAACTACCTTAAAATCTCTTTGGGCACTTAGATTGTGCAAAATATAGAATAGCAAAACTATTTGAAATGTTTTTAACCACAAGAATGTTTATCTTTTAATTGTTTTATATAGTATATACATATTTTACACACACACACACACACACACACACTTTTTGTAAGTAAAATTTCATTGGATTACTAAGAATTTACATAGAGTACGAATATATCGATATCGATTTTTTTGTGGACAATGTCTAAATTGAGCATATGAATCTAGGACTAGCATTGTGCATGTCTTGGGGGTGACCATCTTCCCATAGATGGGAAACTAGGTGACTTTCATAAATGTCATGAAACTAGTTTATAAATGCATAAAACACAACTAATATGCAAATGAGTAACAAAGACTAAAAATGATTTTCTTGATTCCTCGTAGTAGTCAAAGCCATGCCAAGAGTTAATTGAAGGGATCATCATGACCTTCCTTCAACCATGGTGGTATTTCCCACTTGATAAGCATCATGTAGAAGCTGGTGTCTACATCCTATTACAGTTTCTCTTTTGTATGCTTGTCTTTCAGTATTTTCCTACCACTGGTGGTCTATTCCTTCACATTGTTGCTCAATGGCCCTTCTTTTGAAAAGGTCTTCTCCATCTTGAAAATTGGCCCTGAATTTTCAAGATTGGGTGGTTTTTCACCTTGAGAAATCAAGTTTGAGAACTCAAAGAAGAAGATTTCGAGCCATCTGAGGAGTTAGAGGGTGCTAGAGGCAGGGGTGGTGGAGGGGGTTGACTTCCTAGAGCACTAGCCAGAACATGCAAATTTGCTCTAGCCTGGATGAGATCAAAGTCTAGATCAATGATTTGGACTTCCAACACACACATAGTCTCTTCCTAGTCATGCATGTGTCATTTGAGCAGGTTACTCAACACCCATTGACGGTCCCTAGTATTTCTTATCTCCTTCACTTCTAGTGCCACAATCAATCTTCTAATGTGCTACATAAGATCCTCATTAAACCATTCTACTCCTAGAGTATGCCATGTAAGAGGAGGTTAAAAACCTCTGCCCCTCCCTCCTCTCCTAGGACAATCGTGCTCATCAACCATGGTTGTTAGCTTGTGTTGTCATGAGTTTCCCCTTCCAACACTGACATCCTCCTATTCATTCTCAAGAATATTAATGGAATATTGAACAAGAAGCTACTTATAAAGATAATATTTAACATCTTGCTTCAACATTAAATGCCAACATATGTTTATCCAACCCAAACATCTCATGCAGTGAATGAGATCTGTGGTGATGGTAAGAAGGGTTTGTTGCCATTATTCAATCATTAATGCACTCGATCTAGCTATCATGAAGGCATTAAATACGTTTGTTAACCACTTCTACACTCGGATCTAGGGATCTGAGATCTCTATTTTCCATATATAAGCATTGAGAGGCCCATGTCACAATCTGAGGGAAATTAAGGTGCAGGTCATGACATGGAGCTTGCTTCTCTATCCCTTTATTCGCTATAAATTCCACTAAATAAAGTTTCTTTCACATGACATGCGAGAAAAGTATTTCCTCTTGATGAGAAATAATTTGAGCTAGTTAATTCATGCTTTGATCCAAACGCCATCTGGAGGAGCGCTTCTTGGGAGGATATCTTGAATGGATCTTCTTTGTTGCTTGAATAATTAGCTAAGAGTCACCTTCACTAATTGCAGATGTGACATGTGTGCTTTAGGAGGAGGATTGTGTGGAGAAATAGTAGGCCAAACTTGTATTAAATGTAAAGGTTGTTTAGAAATGACAAGTCCCGAACCATCATTATTTGGATTAACCAATGGGGTAGACATATGTGGAGGCACAAGAATGCCCATAGTGGGTGGTTGAGGGAATGGAGTTTGTTGTGGTTGAGGCTACACCACAGGTTGAGGTTGAGGTTCTCCAAATAGGTTCACCACACTTGTACATGACAACTTCCTTGATTCTTGAGAATCAACATCAAAATAAATATAGACTCTTGGTTTCCTTTCCCCTCTTACACCCAAATGTTGGTTTCTATTAAATCCTCCTCTACCCCTATCCATATTTCTATTAAAAAATATCATACTGCAACAAATTTATTGTATTAATCACAAGCAATGGAAGATATCATACCAATCATCAAGTTAAGCGCAAAACTCTGAGTTTGAAACACCTAATTAGGAAACAAAGTTAAATGAGGAAAGGCGGAACACCAGATATATATATTATATATATATATATATATATATATATATATTATAATATATATATATATATTAACGGTCCAGGTGGTAACAAAGGATCGATTCAAATCATCTCGAATCTCAACGTAATGAACAAATCCCTTATTGAACATAAGCATATCTAGATAGATACACTCGGACTAAAACTATTTAATCAGAGAACATGACTAATAATTAGTGGATATGATATATGAGGACTAGCAAGAATCAATTGCAAATTAATATAAAAGAGAGCACAAATGGCAGCAATGAGGCTAGACTAGTAAGTCAAAAGAAAGTCCAGTCAAAAGAATATATATATATATATATATATATAACCTCGAGAAAGTAAACCAGATAACGAGAAAGACTTATGCCCATAGTATAAATGGTTGTATGGAATAGGGTATTGTAGCATAGATTTTGAGATGTATCATTGTATGAATGAGGAATTACATTTGTGCAGAGATAGCTCTTACAACTTGTGCATCAGTGAAATGGTTCAACCTAAGAAAATTTGATAGAAATACTATGCATGACCTTTGTGTGGGTTTTTTCCCCAAAGCCCTAAGACCTTAGGAGTTCTCACACGTGGTAGTATAAATTAGTTAAGGTTTGTTTTGGGTTTTAATAAAATTTCGTAATAGTGAGAGTGACCATGCCCTTTAACTGGTGTCACGAGGTAATAATAAATGAATATGCTCAATTGTTGATGAAAACAAAATGGTTTTAAGAAACATTGATTGAGTAATTGGGATTTCTAAACAGATTCCCCAAGGAAGGTAACAATAACGATTATGTGATTTTAATTTATTAAGTCACTAACTAAATAAAACATGCCAAGTTTATTATGGTAACCATGACCAACCGTGATTAGGTCAATTTTTTTATGCCAAATGTCATGAACAACAATGATTTTGTGAGCATTATTAAGAACAGAAGAGTAAATCATGGTAATATCCTTGTCAGTTTCAACATTGTTTCTTTATTTACTAGAATACTCTTTAATGAGGCTATGTATATTGCCAAGGAGGTGACTAACCCTTAAACAACTAAGTTTAAGCAAAATGTGCATATGATCAACAATTTTTAGCTTTTAAGGAGAATTATGTGAGAAAACTAACATTGTAGTAATGAGATCTCCTTTATCTCCTATATTTGCTAATATTTTCGTGGAGAAGTTTGACAAAAGAGTTTTTTAGACATGCCCCCATGAAACCAATAAGATGAAATAAGTGTGTGGATGGCCCCATGGGAGTGAATAACTCAACAAAATCTTTGAACACTTTAATTGCTTTTCAAAGTACATTAAATTCACCGTGAAAAGAATCCTCTTCTTGGATGTGTTGATAATTAGAAACCATGATGGGTACCTTGACCACAAAGTATATATAAAATGACCCATATAGATAATTATCTTCATGTGAAATCTCATCACAACCCTACTAAAAAATATTGGTGTTTTTAACACCTTAGCCATAAGAGTTATTAGAGTCTTTGACAAAAAGAACTTTAAGCATGAGAAAGATCACATGACTAAGATCTTTAGGAGCACATGATTTAGAAAAAAAGGATTTTGGAAGTGCAATGAGGAGAGCCATGGAAAGGGCAAGGGGTGAGCTTTGATCCACAAAAAATTCTAACTCCACCAAGATAACATGCATTATATTCAAAGGGTCATCCACAAGATTTCCAAGGTATTGAAAAGGAAGGAAACTAAGGCCTCTTTCAAATTCATGGAAACTACCAAGGCGGAAAATTAAATATGTACTCCTAACCATTATCACTGTGTGGGGATATACAAGGTTAAGTGACTAGTGTGGCAAATGATACAGTAGAGAAACTGGGAATACATTTTAGTTAAGGATAATGGAGGATGAAATCAATATATAATTGAGCACATCTACACCTTGTCACTTGCACATTATTGCTTGATTACTAAGTATTAGATGTGCTTAGAAGACACCGAAATTATAGGTAACATTTTTTTAAACATTAAATGAGAGAAGCAACAAAAATTATTAAACACCCCAACAACCTTAACAAAGATGAGTGTTGAGAACCAACTTCTTGTTATACACCCTAACAAAAAAAATTAATAAAAATAAAAACATCACATATATGGAACATGTTTGCTCTTTGCTCTTATCTTTATCTTTTCTATTTACATTAAACTTTTTCAAAATTTAAATCATTATTTCAATTATACTAATATTTGTAATAATATTATTATCTAATTTAATTCTTAATTTTTTTAAACAAGGAGATCATTGGTGTTTATCCCTAGTATGTTTACCTATTGATGGAGTTATGGCTATATATACACCAATGACCCAGTAGGTAGTGCAATGAATATGAACATATGAATAAGCAGTAACGATATTTTCACTACGATATAAAGGTGATTAAACACAGATTATTCTAATATCTATAATAATATTATTTAGATCTAATTCAATTTTTATTTAATAAAAAAATAATTATTGTAAATAAATTTTAATATATTACAATAGTTATTTCGTATTTGCCCTTTTGCTGTTTTTCGGTCTTTTGGCATTTTCCATTTTCCTAAATTTTGGTTGGTTTCCTCTCCCTATAATTTTTAAACCCTATAAACTAAATCACTTTGATGCATTTATGAAATATCATACATTTTAGCACCCATGAATTTTATATTTATTTTTATTATTATTTAATTAATAAGTTTATTAAATTAATAATTTATTTTTCCTGGTTTGCTTTATCACCTTTTCCATTATAATTTTATTAATTATTATTTTTTTGGTTTGCCTTTTCAGCTTCTCTATCATAATTCTATTATTTTTTCCGGTTTGCTTCTTCAAATTCTTTGTCATAGTTTTGCAAAAGCTTAGATATGGCACAGAGGACAGTGTACTATAGAATAGATAGTATTATATAGGAAAAAAATAATCTGCATTAATTCCGATCGTCATAATTGGAGTGTAGGGGACCGCTTAGATAGTAACGTGGAATGTGAGCATCTCAGCATGTGAAGTAGGGCCCGCTGGAAAAAGTGAAAGTTTAAGATCAAACCAAATGAGCCCATTTTGCACGATAAATACTTTGCTTGCAAGTTGGACCCCTCTCCTCGACTCTCGAGTACAAATGGGTCTCCCTGAGCTTTGAGTCAAGTCGTTTTCCAGCTGTGAGGCACCGATGAGTCTCCCTCGACATGACCTCATGTTGCTTGCCAGCCGTTGAGTACGAAAGACACTCTCCATTCCATTCGCACATGAAACGAAGTCCAGCAAAACAAGAAAATAAGATGTGGAGTACGACTTGACAATGACACACGGACCCTGCTCACACTCACCTTGCTTCCCACTAATGATGTGGAGTCAACATCTTTCCAGCTGTCCACTACGACTGTCTCTGTCGACGTGACATAAAGTTGTTTAGTGTTAGCAGAGTGCCATGCACATCAATAAAATAAAGTAATATCTTTTGCATTTTCAATGCAACGTGATGTTTTATTAGAAAACCAAAGTGTAATGCGGCTGTGACCATGAAAAATGCAATGCATCAAAAGTAGGCAAGCCTTATTAGAAAACCAAAGTGTAATGCGGCTGTGACCATGAAAAATGCAATGCATCAAAAGTAGGCAAGCCTTATTTCTATGTTATAGGATATTTAATTTACCAATAATTGTTTCTGCCATCTGACAAAGCTTTATTTCTTATATTGTAGGATAATTAATATATCAATAATGGTTTCTGGCATCTGAAATTTGAAATTTATTTTGTGCCCTCCATTGATGTTGATGGTTGAAGAGATGATGCTACAGGACACCCCAAAATTCAGGGTAGGACTTTGCCTCCTTCCGAATTCATTGAACAGAAGGTAGAAGGTAGAAGGTATTGAGTGAATTATTTTTATATATATTGTTTCGAGTGAGTTATTTTTAAAGGTAAAAGAAATTTATAATATTTAAAACTATGAATCTAATA
>APFE030211025.1:0-22812 GCA_000404065.3 Pinus taeda
GTTTGAGCTATGAAAATAGAAATAACAAGCACTGGCACCACTTTCTGGTAAACTAGAAGATATTTTCGAGAATCTTCCTCTGGCTGGGTGTATTCACTGCGTGTATACTTGGTAATAACTCAAATTTCTCTCAAACTGATTCTGCTTTTGCTATTTCAGTTTCCGGCCTTGCGAATGACTGGACAAGTTAGGGACTTTACTCTCTGAACAATTTTCTGCATCGAAAACTGCCTCCGTTCTTTGTTCTGGGCTTTTCTGGGCATAAGCTTCAGGGTCTTTTGTAAACATGTTGCTTTTGTGCGCCTTTGACTCTGAGCTTTAGATGGCCTATTGACATCAGCATCTGTTGAGTGATACTCTGGAATCTATGGTCCTATTGCATGTGGCATCCATTTCTGAAGGGATCTCTTCTCTGTTCTCCGAGCATTGACGCTTTCCCCTTTTCCTTAGATGTTTCCTGCACATTGCTTCATGTTATTTCCTGTCTTACAGTTTATGCAAAGGAAAAGAGTAATGATAATAAAGATTGACATGAAAGCTTTAAGCTCTTATGAATGCATAATAATGACACCCATAGCGAACTGACTCTTCGAAAAACACAAAACTGTCCTTCCTGAATACTTTGGCGTACAATCATTAATTTCTTTTAAGGCGCGCACCCAATTTTGGTTTATGGACAGCTTTCCTTGAATACTGCGCCGAGGAAAATTCGTGATGGGTGATTTCTGCGACTCGCATCGCAGCATCGCGGATCGCGTCATCAAGATGTGTCATCAGAAAATCATGATCGCGAATTTTCGCAAATCGCTTTTATCGTAGATCGCAGCATCGCAGATCGCAGAATCGCAGATCGCAGCGTCGCATTTGGTCATTCAGTCATTGTGTTCAACTTACGTGATTTTGCGATATGCGACGTCGCATATCCACCGTCAGAGATTTCTTAAGTTTTTTCATTTAAGAGCGCTTCATAATGAATGCGATGCGATGAATTTCACGTCGCTTCTTCGCAGTTTATTATGCTAATAAGAAAACGTTTCATTCTCTTCTTGCGATGCGATAAAGTTTTAAGGAGTTGAATACAAAATTTTTCATAAAATGTTTGTTTGGATTTTTTATTAAGGGTCCCCATTTGCTTGGTGTTATTTCTAATATCAAACAAAGAGGGGGGTTGTTGGTGGCCACAACAGGTTGTAAATCTTCTGATGTCGGGTGGAATTCTTTATCATGAGGATCTGAGGTTTTTCGAATTGGAAAGTGGCCTGTAATAAGATACAATACAATACATTATCTTCATAATATTTTCATGATCTAGCTGAGGCAGGCATTCCCATGCTCAGCTTTATAATTCATTTTCATGTACATAGGACAGACAACCGTCTGTGTGGCAGACTGGATGATTCTGGTAGAGCCATCATCCCTTAGCTTGGCTGATTATCTGGCAACTATGGAGTACATTTGATGTATTTATTTTTCTTGAATAATCGCAGCTTGGAATGGATGAAACTAATTTGGGGCTTCAAACTCATTCAATCTTGCCCAAAGTACAAGTTGATCCATGTGAAAATATGTTCTGATGTCGAACATGGAAAGACATCGCTTGATTACCAGCCAATGATGTAAGTTGTTAACAGGCACGAGAGGAATCACCAATAATGATAATGACCCTCAAGGTACTACAGTACGATTCACGTGGTGTGAATACATGAGTCGATGTCGAACACCACCCAAAATCTTTCGGTCGAAGGCCATTGATGTAAACCCATAGCGAGAAGTGAGAAACTTGCCAGTGAGGCATGCAAGCTTCAAAGTACTGAAAGGGTTGTTCCTAAGTCAACTTCTTAGATAATGAGATGATGTCAACAAGAAGTGACCCATCGTAGGAGGGCCTCAATCAATCCCACATTTACGACACAAAACAGAGAATTATTTTGTGGAGGTGAAAATGATCTGATGATACAAGATTCAGGGTGGCGGTCATGAAAAATGGAGCGTAAAGGTATTGCAATGGATGAGGCATTAGCTGGGTTGGTGAATTCTCTGAGTGACTTCTCTTGAACATATCAATGACACTGTAATGGATTAGTAGTGTTAACCCCAAAAATGGATGGTACGGAGGACCAATGGTGATATGGCCGGTGAATGGAATAACCCAAGTCGACTCAATCATGGTGATGGAGTGAAAGCGTCATGTTCAAGAGCGACCTGCTACCAATGAAGTTCTTCAAGTTTTCTTCCCTTTTTTGCCCAATCATTGCTGACCAGACCTCTTTATTTTTGTCAAGCTTGAGGAGGATAACATATGCTTGTTCTATAATTTTCCCTTCAGGCAAACCTGTTGCTATGTTTTAGCGAGTCTAGTGACAGTGAAAATCGCTCTTGTCCGTATGGAAAAGTTTGTCGCTATTGTTTTAATGAGTTTAACGACAAATATAACTCGGTCCTTTTCAATTTTAAAGAGTCTGGAAAGAGATGGAAAGGAAAATCCAGTAGTCCTTTTTTGTAGTATAATCCTTTAAGTCTGAAAACGTATAAAATAATATGAAAGGGGTGAATTTTCTTATCACTTTAGCGAGCCGAAAAGGACAAGCGCTTGATATTTTTGTGTAATGATCCCTTAGGTCCAAAAAGATTAAAAAATAGAGGAGGGATGGCACTTCCAATCACTTTAACGAGATGGAGAGGCCAATTGATCGACAATATTTTCATATTTTATGAGTCTAAAAAGAGCTTAAAAGAGACTTGTTTTTGAGGAACAAGTGATGTTTTCGGGTAGCAACTAGTTCCAGGTAAGTTTGGAACCTTTCAATCATGGTAGTGAACAGAAGGTGGCTAACAGAATCACTCGTCGCAGTTGTTCCTCAAAAGCGTAAACAATCAAGTGGAAGCGTATGATCAGCTAAAAGAGTGGAGGTGATGGTAAGAACACAACCAAGGCTCAAAAGCTAATAGCAATGCGATCACAAAGGTTATTTACCGAGGGTGGATTCATTTTTTTAATGAGCTTGAATCTTTAGAAAATATGCTCAGTGCTAGGTTTATTTTTTAACAAGCTTGAACTTTTTGGAAAAATTGCTCATGATAACAGTCAGAAATGTTCAATTCACCATTAACACTATGTTCTCTTGACAGTGGTACTGCCTGTTCAATTGCTCCATCAAATTGATTAGAAATGTAAATACATGCTTGAAAAATGAGTTAAAAACCAACATCTTACTTGAATTACGTGAACAATAACATAAAAGTAGTTTTACCTCTCATTTTTACCATTTCATTCAAATTTGGGATTGTTGGAGCTCTGGAGGTGTTTTCCCCCTCAATTTTCATCCGCTGGTTCTGGGAGATTCGGTGGGCTATTTTCAGTGCCGTCTAGACCAGGTAGGAGCTAACCTTGAGCTCTTCAATTGTATTCTTTCCTTTTCTGATTCTGAGTAGCTTTTCCTATTTTTCTGGGCCTCAGGGGTTTCAACAATTCGTTCTCTCCCCATCGCACCTAATATACATCGAAATTTGTGATGAATACTGAGCTGGCCATTGGCTAGTCAGTATGCATCCCACCCTATACACAACTAGGGTGCGATGGGTGCAAGGAGGAAAGTTTGTGCACTGTTTTTTCATGGGAATTTTGCCTGTAATAAGATACAATACAATACATTATCTTCATAATATTTTCAAGATATGGCTAAAGTTGACATTCCCATGGTCAGTTTTATAAATTAATTTTCATGTACATAGGACAGACAACCATCTATGTGGCAGACTGATGATTCTGGTAGAGCCATCATCCCTTAGCTTGGATGATTATTTGTGTAGCTATGGAGTACATTTGATGTCTTTATTTTCACGAATATATCGCAGCCTGGATGGATGAAACTAGATCTGAGGTCTTCAAACTTGTTCAATCTTTGCCCGAAGTACAAGTCGATCCATGTGAAAACATGTTTCGGTGTCAAACATGGAAAGACATCGCCTGATTACCAGCCAATGATGTAAGCTGTTAACAGGTGTGAGAGGAATCACCGATAATGATAATGACCCTCAAGGTACTGCAGTACAATTCACATAGTGTGAGTACATTAGTCTATGTCGAAAACAACACAAAATCTTTCAGTTGAAGGCCATTGATGTAAACCTATTGCCGGAAGTGAGAAACTTGCCATTGAGGCATGCAAGCTTCAAAGTACTAAAAGGGTTGTTCCTATGTCAACTTCTTGGATAATGAGCTGATGTCGACAAGAAGTGACCCGTCATAGGAGGGACTTAATGAATCCCACATCTATGACACGAAATAGAGGAAAATGATTTTGTGGAGGTGAAAATGATCTAATGATACAAGGTTTAGTGTGGCGGTCATGAAAAATGAAGCGTAAAGGTATTGCAGTGGATGAGGCGTAAGCTAGGTTGGTGAATTATTTGAGCAACTTTTCTTGAACATATTAGCGACACTGAAATGGATTGGTAACGTTAACTCCAAAAATTGATGGTATGGAGGACCAATGGTGATATGATCGGTGAACGAAATAACCCAACCTGACTCAATCATGGTGATGGAGTGAAAATGTCATGTTCAAGAGCGACTTTCTACCAATGATGTTCTTCAAGTTTTCTTCCCCTTTTTCCCCAATCATTGCTGACTAGTACCTCTTTATTTTTGTCAAGCTTGAGGAGAATAACATATGCTTGTTCTATAATTTGCCCTTTGGGCAAACCTGTCGCTATGTCTTAGCGAGCCCAGCGACAGTGACTTTCGTTCTTGTTCGTATGGACAAGTTTGTCGCTATTGTTTTAACGAGTTTAATGACAAAGATAACTCGGTCCTTTTCAGTTTTAGAGAGTTTGAAAAGAGATGGAAAGGAAACTCCAGTAGTCCTTTTTCATAGTATAATCCATTAAGTCTGAAAAAGTATAAAATAATACGAACGGGATGACTTTTTCGATCACTTTAGCGAGCCGAAAAAGACAAGCACTCGATCGTTTTGTGTGATGATCCCTCAGGTCCAAAAAGATTAAAATATAGAGGAGGGATGGCACTTCCAATCACTTTAACAAGCTGGAGAGGCCAATTTCTCAACAATCTTTTCATATTTTGCAAGTCTAAAAAGAGCTTAAAAGAGACTCGTTTTTTTGGAATGAGTGATGTTTTCGGGTAGCAACTGGTTCCAGGTAAGTTTGGAACTTTTCAATCACAACAGTGAAAAGAAGGTGGCTAACAGAATCAGTCGTCACAGCTATTCCTCAAAAGGGTAAACAAGCAAGTGGAGGTGTATGATCAGCTAAAAGAGTGGAGGTGATGGTAAGAACATGACCAAGGCTCAAACACTGATAACAATGCGATCACAAAGGTTATTTACCGAGGGTGGATTCATTTTTTAATGAGCTTGAATCTTTAGAAACTATGCTTAGTGCTACGTTTATTTTTTAACGAGCTTTAACTTTGTGGAAACATTGCTCGTGATAACAGTCATAGATGTTCAATTCACCATTAACACTATGTTCTCTTGACGGTCGTACTGCCTGTTCAATTTCTCCATCAAAATAATTAGAAATGTAAATACATGCTTGAAAAATGAGTTAAAAACCAACATCTTACTTGAATTACATGAACAGTAACATAAAAGTAGTTTTACCTCTCATTTTTACCACTTAATTCAAATTTGGGATTGTTGGAGCTCTGTAGTTGTTTTCCCCCTCGATTTTCATCAGCTAATTCCAGGAGATTCGGTGGGCTATTTTCAATGCTGTCTGGACTAGGTAGGAGCTAACCCTAAACTCTTCAATTGCATTCTTTCCTTTTCTGATTCTGAGCAACTTTTCCTATTTTTTTGGGCCTCAGGGGTTTGAACAATTTGTTCTCTCCCCATCACACCTGGTATACATCGAAAGGTGTGATGCATACTGAGCTGGCCATTGGCTAGTCAGTATGCATCCCACCCTGTACACAACTAGGGTGTGAGGAGCGCAAGGAGGAAAGTTTGTGCACTGTTTTTTCATGGAAATTTTCCCTGTTTTTGCCCAAATCAGGATCCTAATTCTTCCCTTGTTTGTTTTTTAGAGATTCATTGTATCAAGATGGTCATTACATGGCATGAACATGAGCACGAAGAAGAGGACATGATTTCCTTACATGATCTAGGTACAGTTATTGCATTGTGAAACTGTGGCTTGCTCAAATTCTTCCGCATATCCAGCATTAGGCAACAAATCAATTTGTTTCAATATCTTCTCGATGCATGGGATCCTACCAACCAAGTGTTCTAGATACAAGGTAAATCCATCCCTTTGACAGTTGAGGATATCTACTTCTTGACCGATTTATTGAGGCGTGGTACCCCTCTCTGACTATCAGGATCCACCCGCGGGGCTGAATCCGTGAGGGATTATATTCATCGGTTCTGTAGAGGTGGATCTCAGTCGAGCAGGGACAGCAAGATCAGTATTCGAGATGTCACTTTGAGGACTATCTTATTCACCTTTGCTAGATTGGCTAGTAGCACAGCTCTTCACTTGGCCAACAAGTCCTATATGCAGTATGCCTTGGAATGCCTTGAACCAAAGTTTTTCAACTAGTGTGATGCAGTACTTCTGGTTATAAAAGAACAACTTACCAAGGTGAAGAACGGAAGATCCAAGAACTTTGGTTATGGTTCTATTTTGACCACTTTCGCCTTGGAGAGGATCCCACTGATGCAGCCACAGTACATTTCACTCAGACTACCAGCACCGACAGAACCACAGATGCAGAGATGGGTTGATCTTATGGCCACACATTTTGGTCAATTGCAGATTTGATTCTTTGATGCCTTCTTTGAGTGGTTCAACCATCAGCAGATGGTCTTCGCCAAGTGTCCATATGTTGGGATGGATTTCTAGGGTGACCCAGATTTGGTGTTGCCGACTGGCGAGCAGTGGGGTGTTATAGGTAAAAAGATCTGACCATATCTCTGTTTATTGCTTTTATAATGTTCTTGTGTTTTTTTTAAATGTTATCAAGATTAATTAAACCCATAATTGTAGATATTGGACTAGTGTGACTAGCAGTATGCTCGAGGGTAGCAGCTGCCGTTCTAGCAGGAGAAGCTGTAGGGAGGGCTGTCCTTCATGATATGGACGTAGCAGAGACCCTTGCAGTATTGCAGGATAAGATCGAGGGTCCCACCCTTGGTATTTAGGATGTGAGGACTGACAAGTTACCTCTGAGATTATAGCGCCATACTACTGGCATGCCGAGTCGATGGACTAGGCTCTTACATATGATCGCACAGGTAGTGACTTGTTATCACTAGCACCATGTTGATTGATCCTGATGCAAATGTTGATTGAAATTCTTTTCTTTTATAAATTTTGCAAATGTCTATCTAACACATAATTTCTATTGAATCAGTTAATGTGTTTAAGTTTCTGGAAATGTGTTGATATTGAATGGAATCAAACTGCCTTTCCAAAATACTGACCCTTAGGAACATATGATAGATAGCTGGATTCCGAACGGAAGAGATGCCAGTAAGCTGTAGGATGACGAGTTGTGAGTCTATCCTGACAACAAGTCGGTGTATGCCACATGTGATGGCATCAGAGAGAAGCTCTATCAACGTGTTGTACTCAGTGATGTTGTTTGTTGACCAACCAATGCATACCCCTCTGAAACTCACTAACTCGCCGCTTGGATAAAAAATGGCGCAGGCTACAGAAGATGGATTCTGCATATTATGACTAGATTTGTCGGCATATCCAAAAAATGATTCCAATGGGTCTGACATCTGCAAAAAATGCAAAAGTGGATTACTTAACCAAAACAATCACTCTCGACAAAAAAAAAATTTAACAAAAGCATATGAACAGATTACTACACTTAGTCAAGCATAGTAACACTTAAGATACAACCCATTTCGTGGTTGCGACAGTGGAATCCCATCATAATCTCTAGATCGTAGGCTCCTTTTGCTAATACTCTCCTAACAATATAGGGACCCATCTACAATGATTGGAACTCACCTACTTCCAATTTATCAGATTCTTGATCGTAAAGTAAGACTAGGTCACCTTCTGAGAAGACATGGGGTTTGACATTCTTGTCAAATTGCGCCTTGACTCATTTCTTATGAGCTTCGTTAGCCAAGGCAGTGTCACGACGAGTTTCATCTAGTTGGATTAGTTTCAAGAAACGAACCTCTTCCTCTGAAGTTCCAGTGAGAAGGTCAACTGCGAGCTTGAGTGATGAAATTTCACACCGAACCAGTAAGATCGCTTCTAGGCCATACACCAGCTGAAAGGCTATAAATCTAGTTGCATTTCTCACCGATGTCCTATATGCCCACAAGGCTGAGTATGGGATTAGGTTCCAACTCCATTTGTGGACTCCAATCATCCTTTGCACCATGCACTTCAGGACTTTGTTGATGGCCTCAACTTGTCTGTTAGCTTGCGGATAATACGGAGTAGAACTATTGCGGGACAGTCCTAATTTGGTAGCCAATTCAACCATCATGTGATTGTAGAAATGTGATCCATGATTTGTGACTATAGCCTGTGGAACACCAAATCTAGAGACTACATGATTGAAAAAGAAAAGAGTAGCTATTTCACTACTGTTGTTTAATGTAGGCATCACCTCGGCCCATTTTGTAAAATAGTCGACTGCGACTATGATATACCCATGCCCCTCAGCCGAGGTGGGGTTACATGTCATGAAATATATGCCCCATTTGGCGAATGGCCCAACAAAAACTACTAGATGTAGAGGTATGGGTGGTATTCTAGTTTTGCGGTCGAAGATTTGACAAGCATGGCAACTTCTAACTGTGACTATGCAATCTTTGAACATTGTTGGCCAGAAGTAACCTGCTCGTAAGATCTTTTGTGCCATAGTGTAACCAGATTGATGCCCCCCCACACACGCCTGAATGGCAATCATTCAGGACCTTTTTGGCCTCCTCATGGGTGAGGCACCTTTGCAGAACTGTATCAATACCGTGACAGTAAAGTGTATCACTGACGATCATGCAGTCTTTTGATTGGTATCAAGTATGTTGTTGTTCTGAGCGAGAGGTATTAGGCCTGTATGTTTGGGTTTGGAGATAGATCAATATATATCCATACCACAAATCTCTTGACGATATCAGAAACAAATATTCATTCATGATTGATGCTTTGAATGTTGAATCGTTGGATGATGATGGGAAGTTGCACAGTAACTCTGCAAAAACAAGAGATTTCTTTGATTTGGATTTTATGAATTCCAGATCAAACTCTTGCAAAATGGCTATCCATTTCGAATATTTGCCCCGAAGTAACTGATGCGACATTATGTAAGTCATGGGTTGCAATCTGATAAAATGGTAGTTTTGCAAAAGAGGATATAGTGTCGAAATCTCTGTACTGCTTGAACAGCTACAAGAGCTAGCTTTTCAACATAGGAGTACTTGCTTTTTGTATCATTTAAGTTTTGACTTAAATAACAGACAGGATGTTCAATTCCATTATCTTATTGAACTAAAACCATTGCGATGGTCATATCTGCTGCAGCTAGATACAGGTTAAAGTCTTTTTGATAGTCAGGAGTGTACATTAATGATGATTTTATTAGGGATTCCTTTAGAACAGCAAAGGAAGCTTTCACAACCTGATCCTAGTTGAAGGGAACTTCATTTTTCAAAAGACACATATAACCTTTAGCAAGTTCAGTGTGATTTGGAATGAACCTCAGAAAGTTTTCTTTCCCTTGGAGTTTCTGAATCTGAAGCAAATTTGAAGGTGGAGGCATATTGATGATTGCATGGAACCTTACATGGGTCGAGTCGAATCCTATCCTTAGAAACTACGAAACCAAGTAAACGACCAGAACTGAGACAAACACACACACTTGTGCAGATTGAGTCGTATCTTGTAGTGTCGACAACGTAGAAATATAGCTCTCAAATGCTGCGGATGGTTAGTCCGCTTTTGGAATGAGCTTGTACATCATTGAGATACGGTTGAATGATGTTATTGATGTCGTGGAAGGCGTAGTTCATAGGCCTTTGAAAAGTTTCCCTTGCGTTCTTTAAACTGAAAGGTAGTTTACGATACACGAATGTGCCCCACGGACATATAAATGCGGTCTTCAATTGGTCCTGTGAGTGGATATTTATTTGATTATACCCTGAAAACCCATCCATGAATAAAACGATTTCGCATCCGGCACGTTCATCAATTATCTGGTTGATGAAGGGTGTAGGGTAGTTGTCCTTTGGACAAGCTTGATTTACATCACTATAATCAACGCACACTCTAATCCTTCCCTGCTTTTTCACCACAGGAACAATATTTGATACCCAATCAGTTAGAGAAACCCTGTAAATAAAACCAACATGTAAAAGTTTTTCAACTTCTGCCTTCATGGCAGCAGCTTTCTTCGGGTGTACCTGCTGAAGCCGTTGTCGTACCGGTTTGACATCTAGATACATCCTGATTTTGTGTTCAACTATGTTCGAGTCAATGCCTGGCATTTCTTCACATGACCATGCAAAGACATCTCTGAATTCGCAAAAGAGAGTGCAATATATTTCCAGTTCTGAAGAAGAGCAAGATTTGCCGACACGAATATTCTCTACAACATTAGGTTTGGTCGAGATATTTATGGCGATAGTTTCTTCAATATTGGATCGATTTCACTCAGAATCCATCGTATTTATAGTATTTGATAGAAAATAAAAAACTGAAGGATGATTAAGGTCGCTAGAATAATCTTCGTTGTAATCCAGAAGATGGGAACCATGGTGGTAATCTTCCCATGGTGCCTCTCCTATCATCATTAATTGAATGATTCCTTCGTCTATAGAATGTACATGCGACCAAGGATCTGAAGAGGTTCCATATTCCTTAGACCTATCTATCCAAACACTCGATGAGCATTAATTTGGGTTTACCATCCAGGCCAAGAAAATTGATTGCTACAATATTTCTATTGGGCTTGGAGGCAATACCTTGCAATGATCCATGCTAACAAAATTCTCGAAAATATTTTGAATCCTTGTAGATATAGAAGATACCATATTGCAGGTTTCCACTATGGCCACTTCCGCTAGATTACTTGGAGGCGGTAGGGAAAAAGTACCCATTAAAGTAGGGTCTTTTAGGAGGCCTACTCTGATATTTTTAAGCAATTGAGAGCTTCCATGGATCATTGGAATGCTTCCAGTAACTTGTGAACTGTTGGGGAGGAAGGTTTGTTGGTCAACGATTGTAATTCCTCCTGCGATGGGAAATGAAATATTTCTAAAATATGTTGACACAACATCAGCCATAGCATAAATCCAGTTCCTTCCCAGTAGGATATTGTAATCGAGGTTTCCATCGATAACTTCAACATCAATTTCCATTGTTTTTCCCCCCAGTTCAACTTGCAAGTTACTTAAAATCCCGTACGGGGTGTATGTTCGTCCATCGAATGCTTTTAATGTCATTGATGATCTTGACAAGTGTGGTGAGCCTAAAGTTTTCCAACAACTCATTGACATAATGCAGGTAGATGCCCCCTCATTAATGATTATTCGATGAACAGTTTTGTTGAGGGCTTTCACTTGTACGAGGAAAGTGAGTCGAGCTGGTAACTGAGGTTCGTATCCTTTATGATTAAAGGCCACAAGATTGGAATCTTCTAGGTCAATCCCACCTATTGCTAATAATAGAGCTTGCTTTTGGGAGGGGCAATTTTGTAGTACTTCAAGTGTCGACATAGCAGATGGCGATTGGGCCAGATCCTCTACTATATTATAATTCTGTGCTGCTCGAGAACGAGGATTAAATGTCGATTTGTGTACGACTACCTTTGGTGGCTTTATTGTTAGCTCAAGAATGATGGGTGGCACAACTTCAATTGAAGTTTTTGTCGAACTACTTGGTTGATCTACAACCTTGTTGTTCGACATCTGTGGATTCCCATAATCTTTATTCCTTGTTGATATCAAAGCATCATTTTGCTGTTTCAAAATGGACAAGATAAGCACTTGGGAAGGGGAAGCATTGTCGCTAGCAACCAAATTGGTTTCTGGGTTTGGAAACGGATCAGTCAATACTACCGAGGTGTTTGAATTCTTAAAGAATTTCTTTATCTCAGCTCGATGTAGACAATCTTTCGTCCGATGGTCATCATCGCATATGAGACATGGCTGACTAGGTTTCTTTTGCCCAGAAGGGTTTCCAGAAGATTTTTCAGGAGTCAAATCTTCTTGTTTCTTCTTTTTGTTTTTCCCCTTCTTCTTGCCCCTTGGTTGCTTCGGTTCCTTGCCTTTGTCGGTTGACACGACATTAACCTCCGAGGCAGGAAGTTTGTCACTTGCTTTTTTACTGGAAATTGCAAGGGATTTACCAGATGGGGCCTTGCAGTTTGCATATTTGAGGTGCCAATCACGTCGTCATCGGCATGAGAGTCCCTGTTCAATTTAGGAGGAGGAGGAACAGAAAACTCTGGTCTAGGAGCATCAAGAATTTTTCCATAGAGCATGCTAGACTGAGTATAGATCAAGTCTAGATATTGTGCATGAGCAATGAATTTCTCTTTAGTGACAACTCCTCCCTTGGCCACATCTTCTGTAATAGAAGGTAACAATGACTTAATAAACCATTCAGCTAACAGCTGATCAGGAACACATGTCTTTACCATTGGATGATGATGTTGCCACTCATGAATATGATCAGATATGTGAGTGGCTGTTTTCTATTTAAAATTGGTAAGGAGCTCTGTTCCTATTTCATACCTTATGGGTAACTGAAAATGCGTTAAATAGGTGTTGGCGAGGGCGCTGAAGTTATCGAATGAAGCTCTAGGCAATTCGATGTACCATTTCACTGCCGGACCAGTTAGTGTTCGCTGAAAAAGGTGAAGCCTAATAGAATCATCATTGAGGGTGTTGGATGAACACCACAAATGAAAGGTCATTACATGATTCAACGGATCTTCACCCGGATTTCCATTGAATTTAGCAATATCTGACGGAAATTTATGAGAAATCGCTAGCCACCAAGGGGCGTAAGTAATTGGATCATTTGTTAGCCGATTCAAATCTGGTAATTCTAAAGTTGCTACGAAAGGCAACTGTTGTTCAGGTTTGGCGAAGCATACCTAGGATAAGATGGGATCGCCTGAGCAGTGGGTCTATGCATACCAGCATAATGTATTTGATGCTGATAAATTTGATAAGGTTGATGGGTATAACCATTATAATATGATTGTTGGTAACCATTTTGAATATACGGCTGCCCATTACCTACAAAGCTTTGTTGCCCAGATCCTCGGTAAGCTTGCTGGAATTGCGGTTATTGATATTTCACTAGCCATGGCTATGAGACCATTTGTTGTTGTCCAATACTGGATGTTTGACCAAGATGAGGGGTGATAGTACCCGTTTGAGCCTAATTCGCTTCAGTTAAGGAGCCACTAATCAGCTGCTTTGATTGAGTCGCAGAGACAAGAGGCTATTGTATTACGACTTGAGAGACTTGAGGTTGACATACAATAGGTAGCGCTTGTACCTGTGACACCATTACAGTAGCTGATTTAGTGGAAATGTTTAACAAAGGTTGATTTGGTTGCATTGAATATACAACTCTTGGTTGTTGAGGTAGTATTGGTACCCAACCACTGGATGGAATTCTAGCTTGACCTGAATTTTGTTGTGAACTCTCATATGGTTGCTCTCCCGGAGGGAACAATGAAAAGGCATACTACCCCCCATATGGCAGCAATCCAGTGTTCAAAGGGTAAATCGGTCGTTGGAGACTGGACTACCCAAATTGATACTGATGTGAAGGATTAATTTGCTGAGTCTCAACATAAGAAATTCCAGACAAGATTCCAGATGAACAAATAGGAATAGACCATTCTGTCGAAACAGTCCTCGGGTGGACTCCATCTAGCAGTTGAGAACTAGTTGGGATAGATGGTATACCAGTGCACATTGTCAGAGTAGTGACAGGAGGTTCTGCTGTTGCTGCATCAGATGACATAGTGTTATAGACATATTTGGGCACTAAAACTCCAATCACATATGTCCATAAACCAAGCACTTCTAAACCTTTAAAAGTGTTGTTTCATACCCTAAAGGAACAAGGTCAGTTGATTACATCATTTCCCAGAAGTTCTCCCTGAAAAACTGCTCAGAACTAGTCAAAACTAGACCATACAGACTACTCCATGCTGATGGTGCGATGCATCTCACATGTTACACATAGAGGGTGCGATGCATACTAAAAATCCTTTCTGTAGGGTGCGATGAGTGAGAGCAGACAAATGGTAGAGGCAGTTTGCTAGGTGGAAACCCATAGAATCTTCTAGAAACTGCTCATTCGACACTTGCCTCTCTAAATTCACCCAGGGATGAGTAAGTGATCATGAAATCTCCAAGTGGAACCAATAACTATCAGATAAATGACACTAATCAAAATCCCAGAAGCTGACTCACCCACCTGCAAATATCTAGATATGCATCCCTCATCTTAGATATGCAGAGGCTAGAATTTTGTATTTTTGTAAGGAAGTGCTATTGGTTTCTCTGTGAAACATTGTAGTGTTGGGTGATCTAGCTTTTTATGAGGTGAATAGGGCTTTCATGCTGGGAGGATGGTGCTGGGTCAGACTACTGGGTTGTAATCCTCTCTTCTACTACTTCTATCAATAAAGCTATTTGAGTTTTCCTCCATATGCTTGTATATCTTTGAATCTTGTATTTGTATATGCATTTGTAAGGTTAATATACATATGATCCTATATTGTTTATGGTTATAGATCTCTATGCTTTGATGGTATTATGCTGCTTTGACTCTACAGGTGTTCTTTGAAGTGGGACAAGTGAGGAAAGAGTGGCGAAGCTCTGTCAAAGGAGGGAGGAAACAAGCAAGGAGCCAAGCGAAAGTTTGGTACTCTCTGCTTCTCTCTCGTGTATCTCTCATAAAGGAAGAAGCAAGTAACTTTAGTTTTTTTGTTTCTAAGATAGCTACCCGTCTTAGTGGGACTAGTAGCTCTGAATGGACACTAGTTTTCCTGATAACACATAGTCCTAGATGTTGATGGTTGTTCATACGTATCAAGTCTATCCAAAAGATTTCCTAGCGATTCTACAGGAACTTGCAATGAAGGGTGATCAAAAGAACTAACTTCTATGGTAGAAGGATATAGGTGGATCCCAGTTCCAAAATGCCATGGGGTAATGGATGGAAGATCCTCCACAATCTCTTCTATAGCAATCAACCCAGGTGTAAGAGGTAGACCGTTAGGTCCGTAAAATATTTCTGGTGCTGAAGAAGATATAGACTCTGCAGCGACATATGTTGGAGGGGTGACACCTTCCGAATCAGCCCTAAATGGAGTTGGTTCAGGAATAGAAGTGTTTACCATTACGCTAGGATCAGTTCTAATGTCCTCTTGTAACTATGGAACTTCTTCTGTAAAGGTAGGGGTACCAGTAATAACTGGAGCAACTGGAGTCTCTGATGATGTTGAAACACAAGTTTCAAATAAACCAGGAGACTTCGACCCAATTAAACGAGATCGCTTGGCCTAGAATGGTTTCGTTTCTGGAGTCAATGATGGTTGACTCATTAGTCTCCATGAATGATGGGATTTTGATTGACTTTCTTTCACGATTGCAGATTACTTGATCAACTCAAAATTAAAAGGGGAAAATGTTATTCCAAATTAAATGAATTTTATGATGCCTTGACACAACTTGCTTTTTCAATTTTTAAGAGTCAAGAAAAAGCTAAAGATGACTCTAGTCGCCTTCAATTTTTAATGAGCCTGAAGTGACAAGTTCTCAGATGGACCTTTTCTTTTAAGGAGTCTAAAAAGGAATGAAAGTGACTACTCTGGAAGTCTAGACAGAGGCATTACCAAACCAATCGAAAAACTACAATATACACCTTGGTGGTAAATTATAGAGAAATTACCAAGGACTTTACGTATAGTAGCCAATCTTCCCAAATGCTGTGTTCAGTGCATTGCGATCGATAGGGTGGCAAACATAGCTTCCTAAGGATAGAGGATATCAGCCTATTGTGGTCTCCCAATATATACTCGACGGTATGTGGGAGCACAAGTCCGTACTGGTACTTGTCATATCAAAGAGGAGGAATCACCCAACCTACGATGAAAATGATAGTTACCAGGTTTTACGATGCTGGAATACGTCTCTAGCCTAGACTTCTAGAAGTTGTGCGTTAGGTTCCAAAGCATTTTTATGTTCATTGAGGTTTATTTTATAGTTGATCTTTCTTAAGAAGTTTTCCTTTCAAGGTTCACTGCATGATGTATATGTACAATTCCTAAATATGCAATCTAAGATGATAAACAATCGTTTATTATCTTTTAGCAATGAAAATCTTAGCTACTAAGGAAAGAAGAGTAACATTCTTTCAATATAGAGGAGAAAGCACACACTAAATGCACTTTTCCTAAATCAATTTCGGCATGCAGTCTAAATGCAAATGCACATGCATGTATTTGTTTTTCAGTTCCCTTAATGTGAGAATGGCAAAAAGAAAACTAAGTACATATGTAAACTACTTCTTCAAAGTGACGCTTTAGCAATTTCTTTTCAAAAACGAAAGGAAGTCTAAGACGACACTTTCACTTTAGAAAGGAAAACTGTTTTCGACACTTCAAATAATTGAAAATTCAAACCAAATACAACGGCAAAAGTACAATTGACTATCTAAAAAAGGAAGACTTTACGAAACTCTTTTACTTGACCGAAAACAACAGTTGTGACACTTTCAAATCAAAAGACGACAGTTCGATTAAGCTACTTTTTGCAGAAGAAGACTGTAAATGATGAAAAATACATTAAAAACATTCACAATTCCTTATCAATGGAGGATGAATAATGTAAAGGAAGAAGGCTTCAACAGTGATATACTGATCATAGACAACAAAACTACTGAATAGAGCTGAAACAATGAAGAAAAAACCAAAATCTGGATAGAGAAACAGTCTCATTCAATCATTGCACCTGTCCTTAAGGGAAACAGGGGTGCATCTCACCTGTAGCACACGAGAGGTGCAATGCATCCAGACTGCCAATGAGAGATAGTGCGATGGTCCAGGGATGAGACTGAGCTTGGTTTTCACCCACAGTTTGTAGCTAAGTTCAGGGATTTAGGCTGAGCTTATGATAGATAGTAAACACAAAGTATAGGGGTAGATCTAATGAGGTTATTGAGCTACCACCAGGGCACTTAGGATGTTTGCAAGTCAGATGTTCAGTTCAAAAACTAGCCTGAAGATTGACTGAAGCTGCGTTGATCTACATTTCAGTTGCATAGAAAAAGCAGTTCGAAGGCTAGCTGGCTTAACTTTAGGATCCGTTTTTATTTTATAAAGTAAACAACAGTAACAAACAAACAAACTATTTGCTTCCCAGTGGAGTCGACATTTTGTTTCCAGGAAAACTAGTGTCTATTCAGATTTGCTAGTGCCACTAAGATGGGTAGCTATCTTAGAAACAAACAATTCAAAGTAACTTGTGTTTTCCTTTATGGGAGATAGATAAGGGAGAAGCAGAGAGCACCAACCTTACTCTTTTGCTTGGCTCCTTGCTTGTTTCCTCTCTCCTTTGATAGAGCTTCACCACTCTTTTCTCACTTGTCCCGATTCAAAGAACACCTACAGAGGCAAAGTAGCAAAATAGCATCAAAGCATAGAGATCTATGACACCATAAACAATGTAGAATCAGATGTACATTAACCATACAAATGCATACACAAATACAAGATTCAAAAATAAGCAAGTATATGGAGGAAAACTCAAATAACTTTATTGATATAAGTAGAAGAGAGGATTACAACCTAGCTGTCTGATCCAGTGCCATCCTCCCAGCATGAAAGCCCTCTTCACCTCATGAAAAGCTAGATCACCCAACAATACAATGCTTCATAGAGAAACCAACAACACTTCCTTACAAAATACAAAATTCCAGCCTCTGGATCTCTAGTATGAGGGATCCATATATAAATATTTGGAGGAGGGTGAGTCAGCTTCTGGGTTTTTGATTAGTGTCATTTCACTGATATTTCTTGGTTCCACTTGGATATTCCATGATCTCTTACTCATCCCTTGGCGAATTCAGAGAGGCAAGTGTCATATGAGCAGTTTCTAGAAGATTCTCTGGGTTTCCACCCAGCAAACTGCCTCTACCATTTGTTTGCTCTCACTCATCGCACCTTACAGAAGGGATTTTCACTATGCATCACACCCTTTGTGTGTAGCAGGTGAGATGCATAGCACCCTTAGAATGGAGTAGTCTGTATGGTCTAGTTTTGACTAGTTCTGAGCAGTTTTTCAGGGAGAACTTCTGGGAAATGATGTAATCAGCTGACCTTGATCTTTTAGGGTTTGAAACAAAAATTTTAGGGGTTTGAGAGCCCTTGGTTTATTGACATATGTGATTGGGGTTGTAGTGCCCAAATATGTCCATAACAATTGCCTCCTAAAGCATGAGGTCGTAAATCTTCTGATGTCGAGTGAAATGCTTTATCATGAGGATTTGAGGTTTTTCAAACTGGAAGGTGACCTGTAATAAGATACAACACAATACATTATCTTCATAATATTTTCATGATCTAGATGAGGCGGGCATTCCCATGCTCAACTTTATAAATTCATTTTCATGTACATAGGATAGACAACCATCTGTGTGGCAGACTGATGATTCTGGTAGAGCCATCATCCCTTAGCTTGGATGATTATCTGTGCAGCTATGGAGTACATTTTGATGTCTTTATTTTCCTAAATATATCACAACTCAGATGGCTGAAACTAGATATGAGGTCTTAAAACTCGTTCAATCTTCACCTGAGGTACAATTCGATCCATGTGAAAAGATGTTTTGGTGTCGAACATGGAAAGACATCGCTTGATTACTAGCCAATGACGTAAGTTGTTAACAGGCACGAGAGGAATCACCGATAATGATAATGACCCTCAAGGTACTGCAGTGCAATTCACATGGTGTGAATACATGAGTCGATGTCAAACACCATGCTAAATATTTTGGTCGAAGGCCATTGATGTGAACTTGTCGCTGGAAGTGAGAAACTTGCCATTGAGGCATGCAAGCTTCAAAGTACTAAAAGGGTTGTTCCTAAGTCAACTTCTCAGATAATGAGCTGATGTCGACAAGAAGTGACCCGTTGTAGGATGGCCTTAATGAATCCCACATCTATGACATGGAATGAAGAAAATGATTTTGTGGAGGTGAAAACGATCTGATGATACAAGGTTCAGGGTGGCGGTCATGAAAGAATGGAGTGTGAAGGTATTATAGTGGATAAGGAGTTAGCTGGGTTGGTAAATTCTCTAAGTGACTTTTCTTGAACATATCGGCGACACTGAAATGTTTTGGTAGTGTTAACCGCAAAAATGGATGGTACGGAGGACCAATGGTGATATGACTGGTGAACGAAATAACCCAACCTGACTCAATCATGGTGATGGAGTGAGAGTGTCATGTTCAAGAGTGACCTGCTACCAATGAAGTTCTTCAAGTTTTCTTCCCTTTTTTCCCAGTCATTGCTGACCAGTACCTCTTTATTTTTGTCAAACTTGAGGAGGATAACATATACTTGTTCTATAATTTGCCCTTCGGGCAAACCTGTCATTGTGCTTGAGCGAGCCTAGAGGCAGTGAAACTCCCTCTTGTTTGTATGGACAAGTTTGTTGCTATTGTTTTAACGAGTTTAATGACAAAGATAACTCGGTCCTTTTCAGTTTTAGAGAGTTTGAAAAGAGACAGAAAGAAAACTTCAGCAGTCTTTTTTCGTAGTATAATCCCTTAAGTCCGAAAAAGTATAAAACAATACTAAAGGGATGACTTTTCCAATCACTTTAGTGAGCCGGAAAACACAAGCGCTTGATCTTTACGTGTAATGATCCCTTAGGTCCAAAAAGATTAAAATATAGAGGAGGGATGGCACTTCCAATTGCTTTAACGAGCTGGAGAGGCCAATTGCTCGACAATCTTTTCATATTTTACAAGTCTAAAAAGAGCTTAAAATAGACTCGTTTTTTAGGAACGAGTGATGTTTTTGGGTGGCAAATGGTTCCAGGTAAGTTTGGAACTTTTCAATCACGGCAGTGAAAAGAAGGTGGTTAAAAGAATCACTCGTCGTAGTTGTTCCTCAAAGGGGTAAACAATCAAGTGGAGGTGATGGTAAGAACACAACCAAGGCTCAAAAGCTGATAGCAATGTGATCAAAAAGGTTATTTACCGAGGGTGGATTCATTTTTTTAATGAGCTTGAATCTTTAGAAACTATGCTCAGTGCTAGGTTTATTTTTTAACGAGCTTGAACTTTGCGGAAACATTGCTCGTGATAACAGTAAGAGATGTTCAATTCACCATTAACATTATGTTCTCTTGACGGTCATACTGCCTATTCAATTGCTCCATCAAATTGATTAGAAATGTAAATACAAGCTTGAAAAATGAGTTAAAAACAAACATCTTATTGAATTACGTGAACAGTAATATAAAGGTAGTTTTACCTCTCATTTTTACCATTTCATTCAAATTTGGGATTATTGGAGCTCTAGAGATGTTTTCCCCCTCGATTTTCATCAGCCTATTCTAGGAGATTCAGCGGGCTATTTTTGGTGCCGTCTAGACCAGGTAGGAGCTAACCCTGAGCTCTTCAATTGCGTTCTTTCCTTTTCTGATTCTGATAAGCTTTTCCTATTTTTCTGGGCCTCAGGGGTTTGAACAATTCATTCTCTCCCCATCACACCTAGTATACATCGATAGGTGCAATGCATACTGAGCTGGCCATTGGCCAGTCAGTATGCATCCCACCCTATACAAAGCTAGAGTGCGATGGGCGTAAGGAGGAAAGTTTGTGCACTATTTTTTCATGGAAATTTTGCCTGTTTTTCCAAAATGAGGATCCTAATTCTTCAGTTGTTTGTTTTTCAGAGATTCATTGGATTAAGATGGTCATTACATGGCATGAACATGAGCATGGAGAAGATGATATGATTGCCTTACATGATCTGGGTACGGTTACTGCATTGCGAAATTGTGGCTTGCTCAAATTCTTTCGCGTATCTAGCATGAGGCAACAAATCAATTTGTTGCAATATATTCTCGATGCATGGGATCCTACCAACCAAGCATTCCAGATATTAGGTAAATCCATCCCTTTGATAGTTGAGGATATCTACTTCTTGACCGGTTTATCGAGGTGTGGTGCCCCTCTCTCACTACCAGGATCCACCCGCGGGGGTGAATCCGTGAGGGACTATATTCACTGGTTCTGTAGAGATGGATCTCAGCCGAGCAAGGATGGAAAGATCAGTATTCGAGATGTCATTGACCAGTCCTTGAGGACTATCTTATTCACCTTTGCTAGATTGGCTAGTAGCATGGCTCTTCACTCGGCCAACAGGTCCTATATGTAGTATGCCTTGGAATGCCTTGAATCAACATATGATTCATTAAATTGATTGGAGGTGCCATCCCTCCTCTATATTTTAATCTTTTCAGCTCGCTAAAGTGATCGGAAAAGTCATCCCTTTCATATTTCTGCTCAGATGTACATTACCCATACAAATGCATACACAAATACAAGATTCAGAAATATACAAGTATATGGAGGAAAACTCAAATAGATTTATTGATAGAAGTAGTAGAAGAGAGGATTACAACCCAACTGTCTGATCCAGCACCATCCTCCCAGCATGAAAGCCCTCTTCACCTCATGAAAATCTAGATCACCCAACAATACAATGCTTCACAGAGAAACCAATAGAACTTCCTTACAAAATATAAAATTCCAGCCTCTAGATCTCTAGGATGAGGGATCCATGTATATATATTTGCAGGAGGGTGAGTCAGCTTTTGGGATTTTGATTAGTGTCATTTCACTGATAGTTCTTGGTTCCACTTGGAGATTTCATGATCTCTTACTCATCCCTGGGCGAATTCAGAAAGGCAAGTGTCATATGAGCAGTTTCTAGAAGATTCTCTGGGTTTCCACCTACCAAACTGCCTCTGCCATTTGTCTACTCTCACTCATTGTACCCTATAGAAGGGATTTTCAGTATGCATCGCACCGTTTGTGTGTAGCAGGTGAGATGCATCACACCCTTAGCATGGAGTAGTCTGTATGGTCTAGTTTTGACCAGTTCTGAGCAGTTTTTCATGGAGAACTTCTGGGAATTCATGTAATCACTTGACCTTGATCCTTTAGGGTATGAAACAAAACTTTTATGGTTTTAGAAGCCCTTGGTTTATGGACATATGTGATTGGGTTTGCAGTGCCCAAATATGTCTATAAAAGCTTCCCCCTAAAGCATGAGGTCGTAAATATTCTGATGTCGGGTGAAATGATTTATCATGAGTTTTACACAGTAAAATGTCATTGCCATCATGTCAGTCTCCCTACTGTGTTGTGAAACCACATTCACCTATGCTCATGCTCCTCAAAATGGCTAAAAAACCCTCTTTTCCTAAGTTAAATGAATCATCGCGTCTGTTAATCAAATAACCGCGCTGACAGGCGGAGGCCAGTGTATTTGATGCGCTGCCAGCGCGGAAGCACACGTCTTTTCCGCGCTGGTCCCATTTTACGAACAGCACACCCTCCGTTTGTCCTGTTGAGCGCTGACCAGACATCCTCTATAGTTTATCTGCGATGTCAGCGCGCCAGCTCAGTGTCTCACCCGCGCTGATCCTGTTTGGGCGAATTTGTTCTAACAACCAACCTTCCAGATCCCTCCAGACTCGGTTGTTAGCATTGTTGAGGTCGCCATCCTTTCTCTGGCATGTCTGTTCGACTGACCATCCACTT